>JAAGAY010132731.1:0-17437 GCA_011801015.1 Ardeotis arabs | reverse complement strand
TGGAGCCAGAGCGTGTTTTGCAGAGGTGGGCTAGCTGCCCATTCAGTTCTGCACTTGTGAGAGTCTCACTCAAGAGAATACAAGTTTGGAGAGAAGGAACTGAAGTCTGGATACTACTTTCAGGGTGGCTAACTAGATACATTTATGTGAGTTTAAGCTATATGTTGAGGAATTGAAGCATCTAGACCCCCTTCTGATGAGGCATCAGTAACTCAACTAGGCAAAATACATTGCTCAGGGGATAATTTAACCCCTGTTTTTCCCTGCTGGTAACACTCCCTTACCCTGTGCATCAAATAGATATAGCAGGGCAAGTCACACTCACTCAACTCTTTTAAATAACTTCTAATACATATTTTAAGTGACAATGTTGTATTTTATTGATGAATTACCATTTTCTGGTAGTCACTAATGTATATCCTTGGTGCAGCTTCATGGTACATAGATATCTTCCTAAGCCTAGGACTGCTGCCTAGGTGCACCCATCCTGTAGGTCCATAAAGGCCTTGTGTTTCTCAGAAATGATGCACCATGCCAGTGCAATGCCTGAGAAATAAATTCACGATGGGAGCCTTTCATTACGCTGCCTAAGGGACCAGATGGAGCAACCGATGAGAGAAGTTGAAATGACTAAGTGTGTGCAGCTTGGCTAAGCATTGACTGAGGGTGGGTGTGTGAACTCTGCCAGGTACTTCAAGGGCACTCGCACCAACCACCCTGTCATGCCTTTTAGGCAAGGCTTCTTGTCAGGAAGCAGGGATGGTGCCTACTGGGGAACTGGGAAAACAGGAGATGTGCTGTTGCCTATGTGCCCTTTAGGAACACAACCCATCTGTTTGCAGCAGCCCAGCAGACCTCCTGCCTTTTGTGAGTGAATGGGACAGAAAGAGCTTATCAGCATACCAGGTCTTCACTGTTTTTTTTTTTTTTTTTTTTTTTTTTTTTTTTTTTTGAGATGCTCGTGCCCCTCGTGGTTAGGCCATATTACTACTGCTTGTCTGCACAGACAAAACCAGGCACTGCTGCTTTCTGTGGGGCTGAAGTGTTTTGCACATTTAAAAGCAGGGGTAATACTCTGCCCACCTTCTATACACAAGCTGTCCAGCAGTTTACCTGTCTCTTGCAAACTTTTTATGGACAGAGATGTTTTTTTCCAAGGAAAGGGACAATATATTCAGTGGGATAAGAGGATGAATGAGAGATGAGTGAGAGGGGATGAAATAAAATAAAAACAACTGCAAACCAAAACAACAACCACTTTGTAGTGACTCTTCTATGCAGCAACGCTTGTATGGTAGTACTGATGAAGGTTGGATTGCACATGTCTTGAAGTGCTGATCTTAGGCTTCAAGAGTCATTCCCTTCTACTCAGCGTAACCTCCTTTCTTGGCGTTCAGTGCCCTTCAGAGCAGATGTTTGCAGAATGGAGTGGCACTGCAGAGGCCAGGCACAGCCCTGATGTGGAGTGTGCAGTCCCTCCCGCAGCAGGTCATGGGTCGCTGCTCCACGTGGCAGCTGGCTCTGACATCCGTGGTTTCCCTAGGTGTCTCACAGCCTGCACAACAGGGTATATGGCAGAACAGAGTATCTTGTCTAATATAGATATGAGAAGCGACTCCTTTCATGCCTACAAGCTGTGCCTAGGACCTGCCTCTCTCCCTGCAGGACTCTCCTGGCTCCCTGGTTGAGGAGGGAGGGGTGAGGTGTGTGCTGCTGCAAGGTGTATCCAAAATGAGAGGTGTCTCCTGTGAAAAGGCCATTTGTGGGGATCTGAGGTTAAGGACCAGGAGGGAAGAAAGCTCAGAAAAATTACCATATTGTGATGCTTTGAGGAAAGGATTGGGAAGGAGGTTGCTATGGTACAGATGAAATAAGGGGGGAAAAATCCCCTCCACTGCTGTATTTGAATTCCTTTATACTTCAGAGTTCTTTCTTGTGTTGAAATAAGGTGAGTACGGTAGTGCTATTTTGTTTTGTTTTATGTTGGTTAACAACTTGTCACTATATTATAGCTATTGGATTAACCTCCACTCACCAGCGGAGAGACCTGAGAATTGCTCCATAGATGCCTGAGATGTTAAAAGAAATAAGAAGCTACTTCTAAAGCTGAACTAGGGGAGTACAGTCTTGGGGCTCCACCAGTTAAGCAGACATTACAAAGATAGACCATTGAACCCATGATAAAATGTTGATGTCTGATCCTTAGAGAACTTCTGTGCCTGGGAGCTGAGCACCAAGAGCCATTTAATCTTTACTGCTGCATCATCGGAGACCTACCCTGGCACAAGGGAAAAATCAGCTCCAGGAAAGAAACCAATTTATTATTGAAGAAATGAAAAGATTGCAAGTACTCATTGCAACTATGCCTTAATGGGCATATCACAATTGTTCTTAAGCATCTTTCATCTTGGAGGATCCTGAAGTGCTTTCAGAATTGTGTGGACAGGAGGATTTATTTAGCTGGCAACTAATGTTTTGTCATTTAACAGCACGCTAATTCAACTTATGCAGTTAAGGACAGGATGAAGAAAAATTTCCAATCTGATTGAAACTTCAAAGGAAATAATTACTGATGTTGGAAAGCAGCCAGGGTATCTGAACTAACTTGGTTGCTTCTGACATCTTTAAAAAACATGTTGGGAAAGCCCTTACGTTTTGTCTGTTCCAGGGATATCTTCTCCAGTGGCAGTGCAGCCTCTAGTAATTGCAATTGGTATAGCTTAAGGTTAGAGAACAGACTGATACCAAGTTACCCCATGTGCTTACTGCAGCTGGGTATTTCCATTTATTACTGATTCAGAGGGAAATGCTTCTAGAAATTTTCAACTCTTTCTGCAGAAATCTGAGCTCTGGAGGTTACCCATCCAAGAACAATGTTAACATGTGTAGCTGTAGCCAGTATTTCCAGCACTGTTTTGAAGGGAATTGGGTGAAGAAAGGCATTTTCCTATTCTGTTCTAAGTGTTTAACCTGTGTTTCACTTATGTCTGTGTAACTTGAATAGGAGAAATAATCTATGTCTAAATTCAGTCAACAAGGAAACCTAGAATACCCAAAAGGGATGGCATTTGTTGCACACAAATCTGGCAAATGTGGTAGTTGGTAGAAAGATCTGATGAGGATGGTCTTTAGAGGGAGAGGTTCCCACAGACTATTTGTTAGTGAGGATAGATTTTTTAATGATTTGGAACCACTGGAGTGGCGTTGAGGTTTGTAGCTGAAGCTTGAGGGGAGAGTGATTGGTCTATGGTCCCATGGAGGGAGTCCATATTTGAAGCAACTATGTCCTCTCTAGCTCATCTGACTTCTACTCTAGAGCATTGATAGTTGCTCCCAAATTAGTATCATGCAGTCTGGCACATATGGCATGTTTGTAGTTTAGTGTTTAAAAAGAAAAAAAGCCAGATAGAACAAATATCCTGCATGAGCAACTTTTTCAGATTTCACTAGGAGGAACTGCATTGCTCTGAACTTCAGTGGTGACTGCAGCTTTATTTTGAGGCATGCTAAACATTGCTGCCAATCATATGGTAATTCACAGTCAGATCCAGCAGCAGCACTCAACCAGAAGCTTGTCAGGTAATCTCCTGTAAAGCAGTACCTGCCTGTGATGGGGTCTCCAGTTTGTTCTGTTTCATTCCTCTTGTAATAAAAACTGGCATTTGTGAGGCAGTTGTGCTCGAGATCCAATTGTTTTTTCTAAAATGTTTAAATGCAATAATCTTTAATCTGCATATTATATTAACATATGGAAGGACAGCAGACGAGCTGCCAGGAGGTTTCTGGGATTTCTTCCATCCTCAAACTGACAGGGCTTGTTTAAATTGGATCTGTAACGGCAGCAGACGTGGGTTTGCATAGACACATTTTACTCTCCTAAGGAATAACAAATAGGCAGCAGTGTCGTATATGTCGATTCCAAGGATAACCTCTGGGATTCCCTTACTTGTGGTTGATGAAGTTGTCAGAGTCATTTGCCATTTAGAGAAATAGGCTGGCTGGTCTCTCTGCTGTGGAAACCTTTGCACAGATGAGACAAATCTTCTTTTCCTCCTGCAAACAGTTATTTCAGCCATAAAGAACCACTGTTCTTTATTTCCAGGATGATATTTACTCTGCAGAAGAAATAAATATATGTAAGATAAAAGTTGAGAATAGGGTGATAAACGGTAGACCAATTCAAAAATGTTATGAAAGAAATAACACTTTAGCATTGAGATCAAGATGTGGTTGCAGGAGGAGTCATAATTTTGAAATCCTTTGCTTGCATGTGATTAAAATCTTGACAATAATTAACATTGTGTTGGGGCTTTTCTTGCCCCAGTTTCCTTTGTACTTTGTTTTAGAGGAAACTTGGATCATGCATTTCTAAGTTGCCTGTTCTCACTTCTGATAAGTTTCAGTTACATGGATGCTAAAGGCTCCCAACTCCACTGCTCTGCCTTTATCTCGTGGTTTATTGTATGAGAAGGTGGATGCTATATGACTGTTTCAGATTGGATCTTTTAAAACAGTGCAGGATTCACTGTTATCAAAGATAATGTGAACTTGAGACAGCCTGACATACGCATGCTCTAGTGGCTAAACACTGCGGTGGCATATATTTTGTAAATATTCATAGGTATATGGATTCTCTTTTTGAGTTGTACTTCATTTTTGCATTTAAAAACATCAAAAAATGTTTTCACTCATTTTATACTTAAAAAAAAGTCACATTGGATGATTACTCAAAAGCATTTTTTTTTTTCCCTAGAGAGCTGTAAGTGTATGGAAAATAGGAACTTATCCACACTAGCTATTATTTCTTTTCTTCAGAGGATTTAGAGGGATTCTGCATCCATTCCTAAGTAAAATTATGCAGAGAAGTTGAAAGAAAATTTTTTACTTTACAAAAATTTTTGCCCTTTGATAAACTTTTCCAAGGGAAGAGAGAGAAATCCCATTACTATTGCTTTCTAAAGCGAGTCTTGACAAGGCAGTAGTATAGCAAATATTTGTGAGGGCAGAGTCCACTGCTTGGACGCTAGAGCTGAGTGAGCTTTTCCATGGTTGTTTCTGCACCTTCTGATCTAAATGCTTATTTGAGAGTCTGTCTTCCTCCTCTCTGTGTGTTATCTTGGGAGACTTACAGGATCCAGAACTATTACTGCCAAGTAAAGTGACCCCTCCTTATCCTCATCACACTGGCAGGCTTAAGTATCGCACAAAATGCTTTCTAGCCTGAATCCTGAAGAAAAGAAAATGTGAACAGCAAGTATCTTGCACCACGACCTTCTATCACAGCCAGGACTTGGGGATATGCCCAGGTAGAAATAAGGAAACAGCTTCAGCAGAAATGCTGCTTACCTACTACTATGACCATGGTTTACTGGGAGTCTGGACCTTGTTGAGTGGTTGAGTTGGGCACAAAAGAGCGCAATACCTATGTGGGTATCTTATAACAATGGAAACAGCAGGGTGAGATGCAGATTGCTAGTTGTGTCTTAGCTGCACCGGTGATGTAGGGTGGGAAGATGATTTTTTTTTTTTTTTTCCTATTTTGCTAGGGATTTTTGTCTCCAGTATGAATCATTAGTATCCAAAGTAGGTGCTAGTATTGAGACAGTGAGAGACTGCTTTCCAGATGGGTCAGGTGGGAAAGGGAAAGAAAGCAACCACTTTGGGTGGTTATTTTGGATAGCATTGAGGAAGGTGCATTTTTAAAAATTGATCCAGTAGATATGACTTGGAGTCCAGAGACCTGAGAGCTTTGTTCATATCTCTATAACTAACTTGCAGTGCATGTTGAGAAAAGTTTTTCCTGCATCTTTCTATTTCTGTATCCCTAACAGTTATCCATAACAGTTGTGTAAGACACTTAGGCCATTCAGTTTTGCAATCACATCACTGATTTTCCACCAGTGTGGCTGCTAAAAGCATTAGACTTATGCTAGCATCAGAGTGAAGTAATGCTCTGATGATTCAGGCCATTAAGGTTTTAAGCTTTCCGTAAAATCACTAAGTATGGTGATTATCTGGGGCTTGGATCTGGATACTGAATAAAATGCAAATGTAACATCCAGGCAGTGTTGCTGGATGCTTCCTTCAGAGAAAGTGGAGCCGGAGAGAGGGGGATGCAGGGATAGTACTTGTGATTTGATTTTTAGCTTTGAACGTTATGAACCCATAACAGAAGCAGAAACTTCTTAAAAATAGTACTCTGTTCATTGCTACTCTTGCTTGTTTTCAGTTTATATTATAAATGTAGTGTGGTGTGCCAAACTGATTGTGTGGGTCTTCTGAATGCTGCAAACGTCATGGCTTTATCACTCTCTAGGAGAGCAATTTGTTCTTCTGTCCACGATAATGCATTAGATGCTTAATCTGTACCCTTTATGTCTAGAAATAGCTGTGTGCAATGTGCTGAGAAGCATGTTACCGTGTGAAGAGAGTCACTGTGTCTTTGTTTAGGAGAGGAACAAGGCACCCAGATGGAATAGTGCTTCCCTGTGTGCCAAGTGATGTAGTGGTTCAGTCTATGGCCGTAAATTGTATTTTAAATTAATTTATCTTAAAATGCCTTCTCTGAATAGTAATTTCGAGGATATTTAGTCATAAGATTAAAAGAAGTACCCTTCAGATGCAGGAGGATGTTATCTCTTTGGTGCACAGGCTCCAGGAGGCGGTGTGGCTCAGGAGATAAAGCCGTAGGCTATTCCCCCGAGGCCCGTGCTGTTTGTGCTCCCTTGTTTCAGAGCGCTGGGGGTGGAGAGCCTGACAGCGAGGCACCTGGGGCTGGAGGATGGCGATGCTCTACTAGAAGCAACGCTGAAAAGAAATGGGCTCCTGCGGGCAGCGAGGGGAGGGGGCAGGAATACATCAGAAATCTGCACGAGCAAGTGCCAGGGCCAGCTGCTGCTGTCCGAGGGGCCTGGCAGTGCTTCGCAGCACTGCTCCGGAAAGGGCTCACGTCTTGTTCATTGTACAGTGTCAGCTTCCCTCTGTTACGCTGTTGGTGGTTTTGGTAAATCACACAAAATGCAGGGTGTATGTCAATTAATGAACTAAAGCTTTTCATGTTTAGGGAGGATGAATGCTTATGTAGAGTGTATGGCTGTTTATTTTGGTACCATTTCCACCTGCAGGAGGCTCTGGGTGGAAGAAGGTGGCTTCCTTTGAAACACCTATCACTTTGTAGTCTGCTTAATGGTGTATTTAATGGCTCCCAGGAAGAGAAGTCCTCTTGTGGAGGCTGTCAGAAAAGCTAGGATATGTACATCGAGTCTTAAGTCTTTTACAGAGCTAAAAAACCAAAACCAAACAAACGAAAACAAAGCGATGTTTCCTCTGCTGGGTGGGTGGGTGCATGCTTCTGGAGGAGATCCTGAACTCTCATCCCTGCTGTTTCTGTGAAGTCTTAACTAATCATGCTATGTGGTGTTGAAACAGCTGGCGAGTCTGAATAGATGGTGCAACTGCTGATACTTGTTAAAAATTGTATTTAATCTCTACTTGCTTAGCCAAAGCTACAATAATTGCTGCCTCTTGAAACTCCTTTTGCATTTACTCCATTGTGTTGAATTGGTTTGTCTTCCACGCTGCAGTGGGAATAACCAGTGGACAGACGCTGCTGGCTGTGAGTGCTTTGCGGTTTGTGGAGACCTGTGTCAGCACTGAGAAGTGAAAAGGATTTCTAGTGCTTTGCATTCAGTAGGTCTGTGCTTGATCCTATAAAAGGGTTTTACTGGTCCAGTTGTCTAGAAAGGACAGGGAATGTTTTCCACCTTAGTGCAAATAGGCTTCTGGCTGTTAATTTTTCCATCTTTCTCTGGAGCAGTGCAGATTAGATCCAGTTAGAGATAGCCTGTAGGCTGCACTGCGCCTATCTGCGCTCCCATGTCATTGCATTATCCCAGATGCCTGATTTCACGTCCCCTTCACAATGTCAGGATTAAAGCAATTGCCAGATTTGAGGAGAGAAAATTCAATTTCTTCTGGTCAGATTGGCTTTGTTTTTTTGATCACCTTCCACTGTGGGAACAGGCATGGTTTGTTTCAGAAGATTATAGCAGGCTTCTCTTTAACAGGTTCTCTGCCGGAGAGAGGTGGGATGGTGGTGGTGGTGTCCTCAGTCTCTGCTGTTCTTGTATTTTACAGTGACAGGCGGCAGTTTTTTGGAATTGGTTTGCTGTCAAGTGTTAGAAATGTTCTGTGGCCTGGGATGTTTGGGCATGAGTAGAACAGGCGTTCTGGGTAGCTTGAGGTACATGCTTGTTGAAATGTATGGTTGGATACATTGCAAAACCTGGACTCTGTGGCCCAGGTGAAAGTTTCCAAACCTATCGTCCAGTATTCCTAAAAGAGTAAGAATGATTGTTCGTGTCTGTCTTAACCTGTTTTAGAGTTAAGAGTTCCAGGTTTATCTCTTGTCATTTTTCAATGTCTTGAACCAAGGAAAATGTTAGTTAACAATTCCTCCTGCTGGAGTGTGTGCTGGGAACTAACCTTTTCCTCTTGCTGTGTTCACAATGCAATGGTCTCTGAGCTAGTGTGAGAGGGTTCAAAGCCTAGCTTTACCTTCTACTTTCCATCCTTCTGACTTGCCCTGGAGAAGGTGCCTGAAATTATAGTTCTCCTTGGCCTTTTTCTGAAATGGATGCTAGGACTGGTGTGTATGCATGATCATGTGTGTATATGTTGGCACGTGGGCTTGAGGGAGAGGGTGAAGCCCAGTAAAAGCTTGGCGTGACAGGGTATGTGGAGTCTGGCTGCACTACCTTTGCAGTTCCATGTTGTTGACCTCTGATAATGCAGCCTCCAGCTCTCTCTGCATGAAGTCATACGTAGGCATTTAATATGTTTGCTTCCAGTGGTCACCCTCCTAAAGTTCTTCTGAGGCTGAATATTTGGATTAACTGTTTCAGGGATGATTTTTCTACAATATTCTATATGCTGTCAGTGACATAAAACATTCAAAAGCTGGTGTCTGTTGCTTTTGAGTGGCAAGGCACTAGTGGGACAAGATTTCCAAGGATGTGGAGAGCTGCTGATGCACTGATCAGGGCCATACTGGTCACTGCAGGGTTGGGCAGCAGCCTTGTAGACACTTGGGCATATGGTGGTGTTGACTGAAGGTGCCTGTGGGGCATAATTTTGTGGGGTGTAGTCAGTGGTGAATTTTGGGACGATCCTTTGGAGGCAGGTATATATACCTCACAAGACTGTATACTCCACGACTGAGGGCCTTGCTCGGGAGGTTTACAGCTTTGTTGAGCCTTGGAGATGGCACTTCTCCTTGGACCTGGAGAGGCAGGACTGAAGTAGGCAATAGGACTCAGCCTGTGGAAACATATCCCTGTATGTGAAGTATCTAGTATGCATTGTTAGTTACAGGAAACCCAGCGTGTGAGAGGTGGGAAATGTGGAGAGGGCCTGGCAGAGCTGAGCACTAAGCCCACCGACCTCCACCTGAGAGCACGTGCCCGTGCGCACAGCGCTCCTGCTGCTGCGGCTTTATGTAACACATGTGCAGGACTTTATTTTCCACTAGATTGAAAGCAAAGCCGCTGTTGATTTTCTCCAAAAAGATCTATTTGAAAGTGCAATTGCCTGGAATTACATGGTGGCAGCGAGAGGCCAGACCTTGCTGTAAATAACTTTCTTCTCAGCCAAACACATTGAGCTCTGCTGTCTACTGCTTTTTCTCTTTAGATTATTTCAATTGAAGGGAGGGTTTTTTTGTATTTTTCTTTTATGCTTTGTTTATTCTTGTCAGGAGCTGATTCTCATTTTCCTAGCTTTCCTGCTCTTGCCAAATGATGTGATTATGGTGGACAGGGCAGCTCCCAATTCAGGGTAGAATTTGTGTGTTTTTATAGCACAAGGCTATATTAGGACTGATGCACCTTTGCTGCTGCCCTGTGTGTGCTGGTGCTTTGTCTGTCGCTACTGTGCCAGTGGGCAACGGCAGCACGTAGGTTTTAGTGGTGATTAGCATCTTCATGCCAGTGACTGATGACATGGTAGCAACGCATGCTTGTGCTATTAAATGAGAGCGTGATGCCATTCACACCACTGGCCAGCATCAGTTTTTCAATTTAACCTTCCTGAGCTGTGGGAGGGCCCTCCTATCTGTGGAACATTTTCTCCATAGCCCTAATGCATGTTCATATTAAACCTCATATTCCGTGTTGAAGACCCAGTGCCAGCAGTTGATGTGTCTTCATCTTTGAAGCCATTAGTCTCCAACAGTGGATCTTTAGCCTGGATCAGAAAGTCATCCTGTGTTCTCCCTGTTGTGGTGGCTGAAGGAGATCAGAGTTGTTTTGGCTGATGGCACCTGTACAGTAGAGCGTAGAGTCAATTTTGGCTTTTTAAAGTATTATTTTTATGGGAAAACAAGACTCTTGTAATGGAGAGCTTAGAGATCATTATTGTAAGGAAAGAAGGGAACAAGTGTGTGAAGGAAGGAAAGGGACACAGGTAGGGCTGCTGTACGGGGAAAGCAGGGCACACGGGGTAAGGGAAACATGACTCAGTGGCAGTGTGTCACAGCAGGGAGGCTGTGCCTGTAGGGATGGGACAGAGGTGTGAAAGCAGGCTGAGAGAGGAGAGTGGGGAATTATATGCAAGGGAGAAGCATGATGTTGGTAAACGGGAGTTTTTAACTGTCTAATGTTTTTGTTTCTCCATTTAGCCATGCAGCGTACCCTTTCTGGTTCAATGTTCCTTTTCCCTGCAAACGTACACATCCATCACATCTCAACTTCACTATTTGCTTTTCTGTTTTGTTTGTTTTTAAGCTAGCTGATTATTAACACTTATTAATTCTTTATTCTTGCAGTTTCCTGATCTTCCCTTTTTTTTTTTTTCTTTCGTCTTAAGTTATGGTGCCTGGAATTAGAGTGTTTGAGATAGGAGTTGCCATGGATTGATACTGGGAAGGGCTTTTGTGTGCCTTGGTCACTTATATGTGCATCACACATTGGCTTTTTCTTTCTACTTCGTTGTGCTACAGGTTCCTCTTCATTTTACTCCCTCCTAGGTCTTCTGCTAGCCTCGAGTGTCTGCTATTCAGTGGGAAGCAAGCAGGTAGACTGTGAAGATGATACACAGCTCCTCTGAAACTCAATGTTAGCATTCCTTGCTCACGCAGAAATGCTGCTGGTGCTAGCCAAGTGGCATTGCCATCATCCTGTGCAGACGCAGCTGGCTTACCTGAGTGCAGAGGAAAAGGGGTCAAGCAAATTCCAGCAAATTCCAGGCCTTTGCTGTACAAAAAAGGGTCAGGGCCCAGAGCCAACTAGACTTGGTTTCATAGGAAAGGTGAGTCATCTAGTTTCCAAGAATAGCAGGGGAAAAGGAGGAGAGAGACAGCTGCAGGCGAGGTGGG
Organism: Ardeotis arabs; assembly: GCA_011801015.1. Taxonomy (NCBI): domain Eukaryota; kingdom Metazoa; phylum Chordata; class Aves; order Otidiformes; family Otididae; genus Ardeotis; species Ardeotis arabs. The sequence goes on along the minus strand of JAAGAY010132731.1, from coordinate 6,066 downwards.
AGGAGGCAGTGGTGCTTTCAGTATGTTAATGAAGTTCTAAGTGTACGAATTCAGTCCACCTGCGCTGTGCTTGCACTTTCCCCATGAATCAGCTTGATCTCTACCTGCTGCTGCTGTACTGGCCTTGGGAGCCCCAGCGGACCAGGGTTCATTCAGAGGAATAAATGATGGGAAACTGTGATTTCTTGGCCTGGGTGGTGCCCCAGTCTCCTGAGCTTTGCTCCTTTGGGAGTCCCTTGCCAGTGGTGCTCAGTGCTGGCAGTGACACCATCTGGCATCAGACAAAGCAAGGGCTGGGTTTATAATTTTTTTTTTTTTTTTACACAGCCAGTTTAATAAAATTTCCAAATGATGTGCAACAGAAAAAGCTTCCTCCTTGAGATCTTGCTCAGTAAAAGGTGGAGCCAGTTTTTCCTCTGTTCTTTTGCATGTGGTTTGAGGGGCAGATATGCAGATAGTTTTCTGGCTCACTGTTAAAGCAGGTTGAGGACCATCCTAGTCTTTATTGCAGCTAAATATCCCTTGCAAACGGCCAAGAACATCTGTGTTTAACAATAGCTGTTCCATTTTCCTTCCTGTTACAACCCTTGTCTCTCTGTATGGATTTTGTTGGAAATGGCGTTATTACCCGCAACCTCCTGGACTTTCTTGTTAGGACGTTCTTTTGTGCGTCGGTATGGCAATTTTGCAGCTCTTGTGCAACTGAAAAGCCAAATGTGCTGGAGTAATCAGATTTCCCAGTTCTCCCTCAGTGCTTGAGAAGACAGATGCTAAGCCTCATGATGAGGCATTTTTGACAGAGGCCTACAGAGAAGGTCTGGTTATGTGGGGAGTGCCTGTGTCACTAGGCTGCAAGGGAAGAACGTGTTTTCCAGTAGCATGCCACTCAGTAGTGTGATCCTTGCTTACAGGTCTGTGTTGTGGCCTTGCTTCTCCTTGCTGACCTCACGTGCTGGTGGGTGATACGCTGGCTGGCAGGTTTGCTGAGCGAACCCAGCAGCCTCTGGCTTGTGAATAAAGTGGGAGGATGAATAGGAATATTTGATTTGTGCAGCTCTTCTAAAGTACCTTTCTGTGGGTATTTAAAAAAGAAAATCTTCTTGCAGACTACATATTCTTACTTGTACAAGAATGTAGTCAAGGGAAGTAGGGCCTAGTTGAGATAGTTTTGCTGTGATGGATCTGGATTTGTCCCTGGCTCCATCACTGAAAATTATCTCAGGCTGTTTAACCAAAATTTTGAATGTGTGCTTTGATACTTCAGACTAATGTCTATTCCCTCTGTATTAGCCCCATCTTCCTGTTTCTGTTCCCTCTTGTACACTTCTGATAGGTGCCTTAATCATGTGTCAATGACAAGCAACCAAGAGTGAATGTCAAAATGAAACTTCATGAGCACTCTGGAAAACAGCAACCAGCAGGTACAGCTCAAACTGTACTTTCCTCACATGCAAAAGGGGTGAGTTCTGCCGTTTTCGCAGCTCACCTGCCTCCAGCTGAGCCAAGGGCAAAGAAATAGACCACACAGCATGGATTTTGGAAAGTGAAGTTGATTTTTTTTTTTTATTTTTAAAGCTCTCATTCTTTATAATCTGCCATGTTACTAATAACATGGGCTGATTTTTGTTTTTAATATCTGATTTTTATCTTGACTGCATTCCCTAACCTTTCCTCAGAGATTTTATTTTCTAAACCTTTGATGGATTTTGCTGCCCTCCTGCTGATGTTTTTCATTTATTGGAGGAGAATAAAATAATAATTATAATAATAAACCCCACTGTTTTGCTGGAGGCAATTCGCTGGTTGAGGTTTTCATGTGAACCCAGCCCTCTTAATCCTAGCAAACAGGATTCTCCTCCTAATCTCTAATCCCTGAGTACTTTAGCTATTAATCTTGAGAAGCGTTTTCCCTTCCCCATCTGGGATTAACCTGAGAGTGGTTACCCATGGTTACTAGTCCATTTTTTTTCCCCTCTTGCTTTCCCATGAGGTTTGGAGGCTCAGGGAGATGAGGCTGAATTCTGGGCCTTTCATCTTGGTGCGTTTGGTTTCTGGACCTTTGGTCACCTTCTTTCATTTGACCGGTTTGATAGATCCTTGTTCAGCAGGAAAAATACCACACATCATCGCCTGGCAGCTTCCACCCAATTAGAGACAAGAGCATCTGTATCTCTGTTTTTCTTTCCCTTTTCCCTTTTCTGGAATAGGGAGACAGACCTTATTTGGGCTTCACAAAGGAGAAATTAAAAAAGAAAAAGTCACGTGAAACGAAGGGGATTTCAGGTCTTTGGCTCCCTCAGTCCTTCTCTTTAGACAACAGTTTTCTTCCCCTGCATTTGTTTTTAGGGAATTGTAGTGTAAAATTCTGGTTTTTGCTACAATTTTTTTTTCTTTCTGAATGTGTCAGGTTGGTTGTTTATTTTCTGTGTGGTCTTATTTACAAGCTTTGAGTGCTCTTTGCTGGCTTGCTCTTTGGGCTCTGCTTGTGGAGCTGGCCTGTCAGCTTGGGGTTCCTATTGCAGCTTGGGACTCCTGTTTCTGTTCTTCTGCATAGGCTGAGTCCCTTCCATACTACTCCCAGACTTATATTTCTAGAGGTGTTGGATCGGCTGCCCCCTGCAAACTAATCTACAGGTGTTTGTGTGCTGACCTGTGTGCTATGGGTTGTTATAGAGCTGTATTCCCGTTACTGTGGATCCAGAAGGATTTTTGTCTAGCAGATCTCCCCTATCAAATTCATACCCTCTGCCCATGCCTACCCATTCCTTACAGTGTATGGAGGGGGGAGCCATTTCTGAATATATTCTTACTCTCGTAAATGTGGGCTCAAAGCTGCTCTTGAGACCAAACTTGCTTGCTTTGCAAAGAAGCAGTTGTGTGAGCAAGCCTCCAGTGTGTCTTCCTGAGAGCCTCCTAGGTGTCGTGTGGTTGCAGAGAGCTTTCGTGAAGGCCATCAGCAGGTGTGGATGCAGCAGTCTTGGGCTGGAGTGAGGATGTGCTATGAGTATGACCGCTGGTGCGGCTGCTGAGCAGCATGAAATGTCCGAAGCAAGACGGATGTGAGCTGTTAACTGAGGATACTGTTCTGTAGTTCTCTAGCCCTTAGCATTGGTAAACATTGCCTGGCTTTTTTCCAGCTTGCAGTTTTTTTCTGTGCTGAGATTTATGCAATAATTTCTGGTTTTACTTTCTTTAACTGTTAAAACAATTAGCAATGTAAATAAATAAATAAATAAATCTTTGCTTCCTGAGTCCTGGTTTGCTGTTCTGATTAATATAGCTGCTAAACATAGAAGTTAGTACAACTGCTTCTGAAAGGTTTGTGGGGAATTTCTGTTGCTGTACGCTGCCAGAAGAGAAAAGGGAAGTCCCTGCTTTATGCTAGCCGTACAGGAAAGCAAAGGGGAGTGTGAATGCAGAAAAAAGAGGCAACTTGGGAGGAAAAAATGTAGCTTTGGCATCACTGGTAGCTGTGAAATTGTGGGGAAAATGCAAGAGATTAAAAAAGATCATGGGGCAAGGTTCTAAATTCATTCCTGTTCTGGTTTTGGTGATTTGACTTGGAAACACTGAGTAAAGTAAGTGTACATTGCCCCCAAGTTCTTGTGCCTCTTCTTATCTCCTTGTTTCAGATAAACATATAAAATTTGCTGCGTATTTTAAAGCAAAAATTCAAGATTGTAATAATTTTCCTCTATGGCATATGTAGAACCAAAGTGTTTTACAGGGCATTTATGCAGGAGTCATCTTTTCATACCTGAAAGACCATGTCACCACCAAGTGGAAAGAACACACTGTGCACTGCAGCAGTACAGACGGAGAAGAAGGTTTTGTTCATCAAAAATGCTTGAGGACCTTCGTGCGCAAACAGAAGTGTAGAAGCCATCTCCTGTAACATTACGGTGCTCTCTAGCACTGCGTGGAGGTGATTTGTGGCACCTTCTCCGAAGGAGGAGTGCTCTCTTCTGAGTCACCTGCATCTTGCCCTGCACATACATTTATATTTAGAGCTCTCCTGTTTCTGACTCACTGTTTTGTCCCCTGAAAATTTTTACTCTGTTAAAAGGCAATGACGAAATAGGGTCTTCCCTAATTTTAAGGATGCTTATATTTTGGTTTTGGTGAATGATGACTGGGAGTGATGATGGAAGAGCAAGCAGGTTTTGTCTCATGGTCATCTTGAAAATGGACAGATTGTCATGTTGTGTTTCCCCTAATTTTACTGCTGTGTCTTTTCTGCTCTTTGGTGCTCTGACACAGGAAACTTCTCCATTCAGTTTGTTGCTCACTGCCAGAGCGCGTGCAGGTATTTCCTGGGGTCATAAAAATACAGAACTCTATCAACCTTGTGTAACTGTCAGAGGGGTAGGTGAAGGCTGGAAAGGAATATGGGAAGCCCCGTATGAGTTGCTTTGTACTCTGTTACGCAGGAAATTAGCTGCCAACCAAAGGCCTAGAAGATGATGGGGGTTCTTTGTCTCTTCTCTGGCAGAACCCGTGCAGCCCAGTGCTCTCCAGTACAGCAGGGCACTGGGATGGAACACAGAGACATCAATATTGTCTGTGCTGGGGTAGGTGCATGATGGAAGAGGTGATTAGCTCAAGGAGAAGAGGAACAATGTATCCTGCCCAAAGATGTAAAACTGATTTGCATCAAAACGGAGTTGTTTCCTATTCCCTTTGCTCTATTTTTGAATTAACTGTACTTCTTCATTCGAAATGTTATTCCTGGAGAAAATGCATTGCTGACTGTGATGGGACTGTTTTCTGCTGTTTCATTCCGCTGCCATGCAGTGTCTCTGTCCAGCTGTGTCTCTTGAGAGATCCTTTGATCCTGCAGAAGCATTAGCAATAATAGAAGAAGGATGTGACTTAACAAAAATGCTGTTTCCTGTCATCAGTCTTGCATCAGACACACCCAAATTACTTCATCTGTCTCTCCTTGTCTTTTGCATTGGCTTACAGTTTATTTACCTTAAGAATAAAGTAAAGTAGTAAAAATAAAAGCATACTTACTCCATTTTAACTGTGCAGTTTTACAAGGGGTGTGTGTCAAGATGAATAAGAATGAAAAGAATTAAATCAACCTTCCTGTATGTCCATTCCCTCTAAGTCAGTGGCCTTCCTCATGAAACAGGTGTAGTTTAGCTACATCTTTGAGGACTGCAGCCATGGGATTCAGGGGGAGTCGGATAAAGGTATTAATTTACTTCACTGGGGGTTAAGTAGTTGTAGCATTTGGGCCAGTGGATTTGTCTGGTGCTTGGCTATATTTAGGAGCATACAAAGTGGGGCTGGAAATCTCAAGGGAACTTGCTCGTCCCCATCATGCTGCTGTTATAAATAATTTCAGGGTCTTTTCAGTAATGTGCGTGACACTACGTCTGAAGACGTTAGGTATGGCATATCCCATGTGTATCATTTTGGTGTATATATATATATGTACAGCAGCACAGCTGAGTCCTGCCCACGTTATGCGTGGATGTGCCAGGGAGGGAAGGGCTAGGCCTGGGGGAGGGGCAGGAGCGCTTTCGTAGCAGAAAAGCTGTGAAGATGCTTGGCTGCCCCTGCCTCCAGCCGGGAGCTGAGGTGTGGCTCTCAATGGCAGGGACTCTCGAGGCTTCCCCAGTGCCACCTTCACACAGAGGCCAGGCATTACACACTCTTGCTCTTCCAGATGATGGTGTCCAAGTGACAACCGTCCATGAAGACCAATTCTGCAAGCTTTATTTGTCTTTGTTTTCTCTCCTGCCTTGGTTGTCTTTGGCAGGCAGGCTTGGGTACCTTACCTTCATGACAGTGTGGGACCAAACAGATGGGAGCAGGAGCTGTGTGTGACACTCCAGTGAGCTGTCAGTGTTTAGCAGTGATTAGCTTTTTTAAAGACCCTTTTCTTTATCTGCTGGGGGTTTTAATTTTTCCTTCTCATTGCTTTGCTTCTTATTGATTTAAAGAAAAAAAAAAAAAAAGGAGCTGAAGCCCTGTTTAGTAATAGAATATTGATGAGAAGGCTGGGTAAAGAGGGAGAGAGGTGGTAGAAGTCTTTGTTCCTGTTTGCCAAAAGAT
>JAAGAY010132730.1:0-25102 GCA_011801015.1 Ardeotis arabs | reverse complement strand
CTGCGGCGGGGTGAGGGGAAAGGCTCGGGAACTTGTGGCAGTCCCTTCCCCGGGCCAGCATCCCAGCCTGGGGATGCGATTCCCCCCGGATGGTCGCCCTGTGGCCCGTAATGCGGGAGAGACCTGGGAGTACTTTAACATCTTTGCGTTCATGGCTGGTCTGTCATTTTCCTCGGTGCACAGATTTCCTGTTTTGAAAACTAGGCTGATAGCTTTGTTGGGGTTTTAAAGCCAATAGTAGAAATAGGGTTCTCCAGCAACCCCATTTAGTATCCCATTAGTTTTTGAGGCTTGTTACTGGTTTGGGAGAGCAGTTGTAAATGCCCCCAGATGGATTCACTTTGCCCCCTGAAACTTAGATCTGCAGCGTTTGGAGGAAACGGCAGGGACAAAATGGACAGTTAGTAAAAGGAACAATTGTATACTGCCTATTCTAGAGGGCACTTGCTGCCCTTCAAGAACTTTCCTCATTGCATATGCTCTTTATACAGCAAATCTTTATCTTCTGTGTCTTTTTTTTTTTTTTTTTTCCCCTCTACCTTAGTCCAGAAAATGAAACTGGAACAGACATTTCTGGAAATGAACTTGATTGGTGCAGTTGAGAAGATGTGCTTCACAGTTATAATGAACATTGAAATTTGTCCCATTTTTTCACAGTTCAGTATTCGAATTGTATATTTCTTGATTTTTTTAACCTGTTTACACAACTAGGCTGGCTTCTTTTTTTTTAACCCTTCAAATAATGGCATCTGTTGTGTTGGATTGCCAGGAGGTCCCCCAGGTACACCCAGTATATAGAGGCAGCTGTTACATTAGAGGTATCTGCTGCTGTACTCTATAGAGTAAAAGGCTTAAATGAGCATTATTTTCTTCTTATAATCCCTTTCTGTGCTTGGAAGAACCAAAGCAGTTTTTAGTGAAATCTGGAGTTCGGGGTGATCTAGTATTTCCCGGATTGACCAAAAATAAATTATGGGGTAAAGAATGTTTTTGTTTTTTTTTTTTTTTTCCCTAGTCATGCAGCACGACTGAAAAGCTCTGAAGCTTTTAGTCATAACACTCTGGTCCCATGTTTTCCTTTTAATAAAGCATCCAGTGGGAGAATGTGACATAATTGGTTTCTTGGATTTAGAGATCTTGAAATGGCTGGTACAACAGATAGAAGAGGAAACTCTCCAGCAGGGTTACGGTTTAAATACAGTAATATGGTGGCAAAATCTTGTTATTATTGCATGGCAATCTTGCATTTCTGTTGCAAGAAAATGCTTTTTACATGGTTATGCTGCAGAACAGGCGTTTCTGAGTCTTGTCAGTGGCACAGAATATTAAATCTCTCTCCTTTCCTTGCATTGCATAATCTGAGTGTTGTTCTCTCATAGCAGCAGAAATGATGGAAGAATTGCATAGCCTGGACCCACGAAGGCAGGAGCTACTGGAGGCCAGGTTCACTGGAGTTGGAGTTGCTAAGGTGAGTTTAAGTACCTTTGGTAACAGGCATGGCTGCTTATCCATCCTGCGCTGTGCTTTGGTTTTTTAGTTTCTACATTGATAATTTTGCTTTGCCGTAAGTTTTGTATCAATAGCTGTGTTTTGACTGCTAATTTGCTTGAAATATGTTTAAGAGGAATGAAAATGGGATCTCTATGAGCAGATGTTTTGCTATGCAGAAGATTCTGGGTTCTAATTAAGTTCTTAGGAGTTGCTCCATCTTAAGACAGCTTGTACACCCCCAAAAACCCATGACAACTTTGTCTTTGGAAGTGGGAATCTCATCTGTCTCTTCCTTTCTCCAAGAATGCATTTGAGACCTGAATTTGGCCACTTGTTAGATACAGTTTCAAGTTGACCACGTTTGAGACAACATGTAACCAGAGTTAATATATTCAGGAATTTGTTCAGTTCTGTGTGGGTGCAGCGTGCTAAAATTGTGTACTCGGTCGCATAGAACACACACAAAAAGTATTTGAAGGTAAGGATTTGTGATCCACAACCTGCTAGTAAAATCCCATCTTTGTCCTCACGTGCAACTTCATAACTGTTCAGCAGCTGCCTTTCTACAGGCACTTAAACAATAACATTGTATGGTTGCTTGATATACTAGCATTAAGCTGTTAGCTCTCCAGATGTTGTTGGTAGTGTCTCTCTGAGCAATGAAATGGTGGCAGAACTCCTCGTAAACTAGTTCAGTGATAAGGAGTTTCCTTTTGAGGAAGATACTGACTTTTGGACCGCACGAAAGTAGATGGGGAAAACAACATATCATTGCTAGATAATTTTCAGAAACCTGTTAGAATTATTTAGGGAAGAAACTTTGTAGATGCTGGATTTCCTGGAAGAAATTCAAAGCAAATCAGCACTTGAAAAAGGGTTTCGTATGAGTTCATACTTTTCTTTCTTATCTGTACTTCAGTCAGGACTCAAACAAGGTTAGGTCTTGAAAGGGAGCGTAAGTAAACCGTTCAGCTGTAAGGTGGCGTAGTAAGGAACACTGACACTGGAGGTTGTTAAGGGGTAACAATTTCAGTTACTGAAGTAAGACTGTAGGGGTTTTTTGATCTTTCCCCCCACTCTTAAATCTTTTTTTTTAATCTTAAAGCTTTTACGAGCATGAAAGTTTATGCTACATAAAGTATAAACTATTTTGAAGTACTTGTTTTATACAACATTGCAACTTTTTATGCACTTTTTCATCCATTTCTTACCTCTTCCCTCCTGTATGTCACTTTAACATCTTTAGCTGTACCAGTATGGATAAAGCCAAACAACTTTCTAGAGTAGCTGAGACTTAAAAGTACAGACACTAGCGTTGCTTTAAAACAGTGCCAACATACCTAATGCTTGCAAATAATGTCAGGAACTATTCCTTTTAAAAGGAATAACCTTTAAAAGATAGAGGAAAGCAAGTCTTAATTATGTTTACAATATGTTTGGAGCAGAAAGTACGTGCCCTTTCTCTGTAGGGTGAATATTGAAAACTCATTTTTGTTTCTAAAGCATATCCAAGTAAAAAAGCCTCATTTCTTGGAGGCTTCACTTTGAGCAAAGCTCTTCTGTTACTGAGTTTTATTTTTGCCTGTTGTTCCGCAGTATAGTGTTTTACTTTGTATTAGTCAGTAGCCTGTTAAAGTGCATTACACTTATTTCAAATAACATATATTTATTTACTTGCATACTTGCTAATTTGCAGTAGATCAGCCAACCATTTCTATGAATTAGCATGACTCTACTATGTTGCAGCAAATCTTGGTTGCAATATTAATCTCAGATACTACGTTCCCTCCCAGGTTGGTGCTTCAAATTCCCTCCCTACCCCCCCAAGTCTCCGTCCGTCATGCTCCGCACTGGCATTGGTAGGTCATTGTCTTAAAGGGAATATATTGGGAAAGCTGTGATACAATTTGTATGATTCAACAAAGATTTTTAGCTCTCTCCAATTCAATGTTGAAGGAAGGCTACGTAGGGTTAGTGCCATCTAGTGGGACTGGGCCTGGCACATCCTCCTGGGATAGAAGAAGGTATTCTGTTGCTGTTTATTGCATAAAAGGAAGAAATGTCATCTTAGATGCTCTCCTATTGGGTGAAGGCAGCCGGCAGTTAAACTGAGCTTCCTGCCTTCCACAGACTGGGTGTATCACTTAGTGTGTTTGGTTAGGTTGCTTTAATGTTTAAAAATACAGGATATATTCTGGACCAGTGTAAAACCGATGCAGTAGTTTACATCCTTAGCAGAGCTGCAGCTTTAAAGCCCGCTTTCCCTGCACGTTTGCAAGTGAAGAACAACTAGATGTGTTTCTGAGAAGTGAGTGAGACTAAACTGATCTAGAATAAATTTTTAGGCTGGAAACTAGGAAAAAAAGCTTCTGGCTGTCAGAGTCATGGGATTCTGGAAGAGCTTTCCAGTAACAGTAGTAGAGGACAGAAATCCTAAACTGTTTTGGAAACAGCTGTGTGCTGTCACCTCCTGTGGTAGCTGAAGGCACAACCCGATGACCAAGGCCATTTGCAGTCCCAAATGCCTCAAAATTCTGTTGCAAGCCTGTGATGAATTATCTTACTTAGAAGCTGGAGAATATACTTCTCCAAAAGCTTGGAGTTAATGCAGGGAATCAAATTTATGAGCAAGGAATGTTTCTAGGCAACTGTTATACTCATGTGGTTCACCCAGGTCACTAGATAGCTTCAAAAAGCCAGCGATGCTTTAGATGTCAATTCTTGCCATATGGTAAAGTGCCGTTCTTCCCCAAATTTGCAAAACAAGTCCTTGAATTAACACACAAGTATCTGACACCTGCAGTATTCCTGCTTGTTTAGCTCCTGTTGCTGTTTACTTACCAGGGGCAATCTAAGCGCATTCACTTGAGGCGTTACTCTAAGTCGTCTCAGACATCCTCCTTGGGTCAGTAGGTGCAGAAGACAAAATGTAGTTTGTTTCTGTAGATAACATTGTTTAATTTTGTCTGTTCTAATCTTCTGCCTCCCTTCCCCCTGTTTGGGTGCTGCCTTTAAGATATCAGGTGGGTTAACTCCAGCGGATTTGTGTCATTTCCACAGACTTTTCCTGGATAAGCATCGGAATAGGTAACTGTAGCGGGTGAATCTGTATTTGCACATGGCTTGTCTCAGGCTTAACCAGGGCGGATCATCGCAGCAGCACACGTATCTTCTACAAATTTGGTCTTTAAAAGATCTCCAAACTAAGTTGTGTGTGCCACTTTATTATAGCTAAACTAAGAAGGCTGAAATATTTCTAGAGAGAGTAACCTTCTCTGTTGTGCTGTAGGAATCTTGTAGATCCAGATGTCTCTGCTAGAATTGAAGAAGTATCGGTCTTGGTGGTAGCTAGTGCTCCCTTTCCTCCCTCTTTGAGGTAGCGTAAAGAGGGAAATGAAAATAACCCGAAGAGTGTCACTTATGCTGCAGAACATCTGCCTCCTAAAAGAGAATTGCTCTTAAAAAGAACAGCGTTTACTTGTATTATTTTGGGATTTACCTTTTCTCTGTCACTCTAGCAGTCTCAATCAGTTCAGTAACTACCAGTTGTGTGGTCTACTTGGCAACATTTTTAGCAGCAAAGTTACCAAGATGAGGATTTGTATTTGAGAATAATCATGTCTTCCGCAGAGGGAAGTGATGCTGCATAGTGATGGTCCTTAATGGGTGTCACATACCACCAGAAAAACTAGTTAGTTAGAGTTTTGAAACTTAGAATTGAATTTATCAGCTACCACAGAATGTGCCAGGACTTTATGCCAGATACTTGAAAATTGTTTGGATTCTTCCGTGTGCAACATGACTTATTTCAAATGTGTTGTCTGGCTACTAGAGCCCAGAAATAGTTGTCAGATCTCAGTTCTATTTCTGCACCTGAGCTGAGGGTTAGGGTGAATTGCGTGGCCCTTTTGTCCAGCTTGCCATCAATAAAATAAAAATACTGCTTTTTCAGCCTGAGAGAACTCTTGAGGCATAATGGGAGCCAAGCAAATCCGGTTGCAAATCTGCTTACCCATCTTATCCAGTGGAGGTTACCTGTGAACATCTGATAGTAGATTAACTTCTCATGGCAAAAGGACCTAGGTGATCTGGGGATTTCATTATGGGCTATAATACCGAGCTTTTCTAAAAGCCCAATTAAGAAGCAGGCTGTAAGTCTTATGTGATGCTTGAAATAAGGTAAGAATATGTTAATTAAACTTGTCTTATACAGTAGCACTGGACCAGAGTAGCTGGAAAACCATTCAGCTGTTTCACTTTGGTGTAAGCCTGCATGCAGTCAGCACTAACTTTTAGCGGAACTAAGGATTGAATTTTTCCCTTTGAAATCTCTTGATTTGCTACAGAATTCGGAAGAACTCAGGTTACCTTGGCTTGAGGTAATGAAGCATGTCTCTGCCATTGAGTTAGCAAGAGAATTTTGCAATGCATGTTGCTCTAAGTCCACTCTGGAGACTGTGATTAGACAGCTTTAATTCCTAGAGCTCTCTTTCAATACCAAGAGTTGGAGAGCACAAAATGGAGACTGCCCAACGTAAGAGTTGTGGACAGGCCTGAGGGATCATTTTTGGAAGGCCGGAGAGGCTCAGACAGTGCACAAGTGATGCAAGGCAGTGAATAGCCTCGAAGAGAAGATAGGTAAGGGCGGTCTGAGTCAGGCTAGCTTTGTTGTGGAAGATCCAGTGGGAGCTATTGTCAGGCTGAGTTGTTTCTATTGAAACTTCCACCATTGTGCCTTATTTGTGGGCTTTCCAGGGCTCTTGCGAAGGGAGGAATGACTAACCAGCTTGTGTGAGTGGACAGATTTTTGGTTCTTGCCTTCGAGTATGAGTCTTGAAAGCGCCTGCTACGTTTGCATCCACTTCTCAACATGGAGATTTTGTTGTGCATAGGTAGGTCACAGACTTAGAAGCAGCAGTTGATAGGTGAATCACAAGGGAAAAGAGCATACCAGCTTATCTCAGAAATACCTTGCAGAGGAGGAAGTGTGTGCTGTTCTCGTGCTTGTCATTTGGGTAAACACTATAGAAACTATTAGCTTATTTCGGATGACCCACCTATTTTGAATTTTTGCTGAGCACCATCACCGATTCTCTTGACAGGGTACAGTGGGTGAGTGGGCCGTAAGTGACAGCAGAAAGTGCAGCATTATCCCAGAGCAGTAAATGCTAGAAAAGCCAGATGCCAGTGCAGATGACTTCTTCAGGAACAAAATTTATGAGCCCTTCCTTTGTAAACTATTGCGCGTTTATTATTCCCTACTGCTACTTCCCCAGCAATATTCTGATGTTACTATTATTTGCCATTGCTTCCTTGTTTTTTTCCAAAATTCAGGTTTGTTCCTTTCATTCCTTTTGTGTCGTGACCACTTAAAATGGTATGCTAAATTAAGTACTGAACATTTATCCAATGTCAGTTGCTGAGTTAAATATAAACAGTCAGGAATGATAAAACATAAATTTGAAGGTTTTTTTTTATACACACACTCACTGACTGTTAGTTGAGGGGGAAGTGCTCAGATGTATGGTTTCTTATATCCATTGTCTAAACCTGCTGCTATAAGCAGCTGATAATGTGAGGTTGTTTGTGAAACCAGATATCCGGCTGGATGATCAGGGAAACTTGCTTTTTCTTTCTCTCCCATAACTATGTGAGAAGAGGTGCAGCTGAGGACTAGGCCACATTCCTTAAACATCCTAGGTATTGCATCTTTATTACTTTGAGTTCAGCACGTTCTAACGAACAATTTGTGCTTCCGTAATCTGAATACCTCAAAACAAGACTTTTTTTGCCAACTTTGAGGTGAACAAGATGCTTTAGCTCCTTGCCTGTAAGATAGGCCCCATCCTTTATTGTAAGTTGAAGTGTCAGTGGAAGGCCCCCTAAAAAGTCATCAAGAGAGAGGAGAGGTCATGCAGTAGAAGTGGGTCAGACCTTGCCTACAAAGAGTTAATTCTGTGTGTGTTTACAGTCTCAGTACCATGAGAGTGAAGGGGCTGGGTACTTAACAGACATCTGTTCTTTTCTGGTGCCATAACAAAGTAGTTAGTTCCTTTTCACCCTTTCTACTACCACCTTGAGTTCAGTTGTAGGATTTGGTCAGTGTAGTTTCTAAAGGAAGGTTTAAAGTAAAGGGCAGATAGGTTTTTGCTCTTCAAGAATCTCTGATCAGAACTGAACTGCTCTTTCATTGATGCAAAAAATGGGTTTGATTCCAATTGCTCGAGCTGTAAATAACCCACGCGGAATAGTCAGTACAGGTAGCTGTGGTACTGGAAGCAAGAAAAACATTGTGGATTTTGCATTAGGCGTTTTTCCAGCTGCGTACATTCCAGAACTTTACATTCAGGTGCAAACGGAGTGGATCTTTTTTGTACTGGAGAGGATAAACTTGTATTTCTGAAAAAAATCTTAGGATTATTTCTAACTGTAGACAGCCTCATCAGTTTATTTCTTCAGGTTACCATGGAATACAGGTCATGGCTGAAACATTGGCCCTTCATAAGCTACTGACGTACCCTTTCAACCACAGTGTTCCTGAAAAGCTCAACTGTGGCATTTTGGGAGCGGCTGTTCCTGTCATTTACTATCCATGTGCAAAATGGAGGCCGCGAGATTTAAGCAAATGTGGAAACAACTTTCACTTTCATCTTCATCATATCAGAACCCCAGCCTGTCCATCTGAGACCAGCAAATGCTAATTTGCTGAGATGCTCCTGCACCTGATAAAGCTTTCACGCTTGCACAGAAGGTTGATGTCTTGAACGTGCTGCTGGGGTTTGTGCTCATGACAGGAAGTGAAGGATTTGAGAGGACAGCAGTTGTGCCGTTTAAAAAGAAGCTTTTCACATGGGTGAAAAGATTAACTTTCTGTTGCCGCTTGCTGTAAGATACCACATTTTTTTAATCAATGAGGCCTTCATGTGGATGTAGGTTAGTGTTGGCACTTCTGTTAAGTCCTGTTGGCCAAGGAGTAAATCCCTCGCATAACCAAGAGCTGTAAGATTTGTGAGCCATCACGTTGGACGGTGAGGAGCTTGTTTCTTTGTTTAAAAAGCAACTAGATTCTAAGGTTTTGTATTGCTGAAGAGATGAGGTAAAATATCTTTCTGGTCTTGAGTTATTTGTGTGATGAGTTGAAGGGTAATGGTATGGCTTAAGGAATATAATCTGCAATTTTTCTTAAAGTTATTTGCTTTTAAAAGGGAACCCTAAATGTGTAGCTTCTTGAGCTGTTCAGCTGTTGGTTGGTTGGTTTGTTTGTTTTTGTTGGGGCAACTAAGCATGTCCTTTTAGGAGAAAGAAATTTGATAGTTAACATTCACAGTGTAACAGAGAAGGTAAACAGAACTTTTACTTTCTGCAGATGCCTGCTTGGAAATTGGGGTTAGCAATAGCTAGATGGTGTCACAAGTTTAGTTTGGTGGTGGTGTTTGTCTTACAAATTGGGGAGAACTGCTACCCTCAGAAACAATCTATTGTGAGATTTCTCCGTGGCGTTAAGGCTTCTCCCCTACCCCTTCCGTAAGTCTTCTGCTCAAGTATATAATGAGAAGTGGCTTTGCATTGAGGAAAGATTGATTGCTGGGAAGTGGTTAGTGCAAAAATAAGAAAGCTAAAATAGAACTAATCTTTGGGAAAAGATGCTCACAAGTTATTAATGGAGAGGTGGCTTTATCATGTCATTCTTCCTGTTAATACATTCCATCAGTAATTGTTAGTCTTGTTTTTATATCTTTGTCAAATTTGTCTAGATTTCTTAAGTTAGATCTGTGGGAGGATACTCTTGTGTCAGAGCACTAGGCTAAAACACAGTGGCTTTGCATGATTCATTTTTCTTTCCTTTTAAAACCAGTTTCCATATAGATTTTAGAAATTTTCAAAAATACTTGGATACGTGTATCCAGTAGAGCCTGCAAAGATGCAGGCAGACTCTTGTAGGTACCTGGATACTATTTTGGTAAATGTATTCCAGTCTCTTGAATTTGTGCTTTAGCCTGGTAGAAGCAACTGCTATTTTGGCGTGTCAGCCATGGGTCCATAAAATAGCGCAGTGGGAAAGATTGTCTTGCTGGTGCCAGTTGTACTGCTGTTATCACAACTTGTTCACTTTTGTAGTGTTAAAAAAAAAAAAGTATTAAAGTTACACATTTAAAGAAAAATGAGTGGTACTGCCAGTGTCTGATAACAGCAATAGCTGCCTTGCCAGATGGAAGATGCCTCTGAATTCTTAGCCCAGGGTCAAGCAGATGCTTGCCTGAAGAGCCAAGCTTGGAACTACTGCTACTCAACAAATGAGAAGTTTTGTTTCTCAAACCAGTTGTCGTAGACTTCTATGAATACTGCCTTGGCTGTTTTGTGGATGTGGTTAAATAGAGCAGTTGGGATCTAAATTGATACAGAAATATCATTGCGAAGGCTGGGTCAGTATACTGAGAAAAAACTGTCCAACTGGCAGTCCAACTTCCGTCTTGCTCCAAGCCGCTTGTGAAGTTTAGTGCCCCATCACGTGCCGAGGTGTTTGACCCGTGTTGCTGCTGTAGCCACCTGCCTTAGAGCAGTGTAGTTAGCCTGGAGATGCAATGTTTGATGGGACGTATCTGCCTTGTATGGAAGCTGTTTCTAACAGTCTTTGCTTGTTTTTCACTAGGGTCCACTAAATAGTGAGTCTTCCAACCAGAGCTTGTGCAGCGTGGGTTCTCTGAGTGATAAAGAATTGGAGGTAAGCAGGCACAAATCCTCGTGGTAATCGGGTTTAAGGTGGACATGACTGAACTCAAAACATAGAAGGAATTGTGTGAGAGTGAATGACAGTGTTTCTTTGTTTGGAGTGTGAAAGGGACTACTGGAAGTATTTCGTCTGGATGTTAACTCTACAGTTTTTGGACCGTGCTGTGAAACGGTCCTTGAAGCTTCCCAGCATAGCAGGCAGATTTTACCCAACCCCAAAAACACAGCATTTATAAAGCTCAGCTTATGAAATTGTTTTTAGCTGCATTGTGATTTATTTGCTGGTTTTGGATACAGTTTTGGCCAAATAAAAAGCCAGAAAGCATTAATGGAAAAGTTTGCCTTACCTATCAAATATGTGAATTTGCAGAAGTCTGTACAAAGCAGAGCATTTTTATGAATCACTCCGTGGAAGTGTGGGGAGGTGAAAACTGTTGCTTTGTCCCTGTTTAATCTCACTGCTTTAGGATTAACTATTTCAAAACACTTGCTGAAGCAGCAAAATTAATTACAGGGTTACATTTTTACTTTAAAATTCCACATTAATAAAGCAAAATCTCAAATTTAAATGCATTTTCTTAAGCATTTAAATAACATTCCACATAGTTATCAGGTAAGTTTTGGATCGTATTTCCCTCTGTTATGTGGCAGTACTGATATGAGGTGTCTGGTGAAGCTAAGTCTTTCGAGAACGCAGTATCTTTAACTCCATCCAAGTGAGTACATTTCATAGTCGATAACTGAGTATTCATTCTTATTTCACTTGGGTTTTTTTAATGAACGTCTGTGGAGTGACTTAAATTGACCAAGCTGACATCATCAAATCTACCATTCCTTGCTTTTTCAATCTGTAACAGATAATGTTGTGTGTAATTTTTGTTATGTAAGTACTTGAATGGAAAAACAACTTAAACTGAATCTCATTAATATGCTTACAGTTCCACGGAGGCTGTAATGGAGCCTGTGGTGTTACAGTCACGCCAACGCTGTGCGTGAGTTGCTCTTCACTGCGCAGTGATGAGGCTATGTCACTGACTTTTACGCAGACAGGAGCTGGTACAGCAAGTCTCTAGATAGTTTTGGAGTTTTCAGTCACCCCATTCTAAAAAGTACTTTGCGGACACAATAGCCACCTTTGTCTTAACATCCCCTGCATCTTCTTACCAAAACAATACCGTGTCAGTGACTGCCCGCCTGCTAACATGGCACTGTGGATGTCCAGCATCCACTGGGGACACAGCCAGGTTTAGATTCTGGCTATGTCAGCTTTATCCTTTTTATCCTATTAAAGGAAGTAGATTGATTTCTCCGCTTAGTGTGTGCAAGTCTTTTGGCAGACATCTTTAAACAGTGTACTTTGGACTTTGGTTTCCAAAGAGCATGAAACTTAGGTTTACCACAAACTTTCTAGCCATGGCCTTCCCTCCCCCAGCGTTGTGTTTTGCACACTGTGGTTTTCTTCCTGCACCCAGCCTATAGTTTAGCGGTGGCTGCAGTGATTGTAAAGTGTATAGTTCAGAAATTATTTGGGACCCTTTGGGATAAGAGATGTTTTTAAAATGACGTTGGTGACGGAAATGACAAGGTATCTTTCTTTCCAGCAACCTCAGTAAGCTGCTTCTAGCACAGTGCTCCCTGTTGTTTTCAGCCGGTTTGGCCACATAAGTGACCCTGGTGATGGGGGAAAGCACCACACCAGGGTCTCCTCCTCTCTCACACATCTAAGCTTCCTAGCTTTGTACAGACAGGTAGGCATGACACCTCTGGAGCCTTCAGGCTTCCCACCTGTGCTCTGTGTCGTGCCCTTGCAGAAATATGTCCGTGTCTACTGATAAGCTGCCCCTCAGGTTGCTCACAGAAATGGCAGATGCAGCCAATCCTTGACTTTAATGAGACATAAGTCCGGATGAGTTGCTGCATCTGTGGCAGCTTTCTCCTGGCTGCCATCTTGGGGGGCTCTGCCTTGTTTTGCATGAGGTTACAGTTGTGCCCTGGTAGGCAAGGTACTTCTTGTAGCCACCTGCAAAGAGCTTTGGGAAGAACCATTAGCTGCAGGGAAGATGAATTGTCCTGGTAGACTGTGAGTAGCCACTGGACTGCAAATTTGGATGTCTGTACTGAAACCTCTTGTCATTACTTGTCTTGTACTGGTACTGTGATCAGTGCGAAATGGTTTATACGGGTTTTTATAAGTGATTGAACTTGTTCTGCTAGCCATGTGACGTAACTGGGCAGTAGAGGCTGGCTTGCTGCAGCTGGAAGAAAAAAATTTACCTCATTCTTAACCGTTTTCTCTCCCTTCTGCAGCACATATATCAGAAGGTAGCAGCTATTTGAGAGCAGTTGTTTCTTTAAGCACCAGCAGTAGAAACAAATGCACCAGAGAAATGAAATGGCCACTGGGAATATAGAGCAGATTATTGTGTTTTGGTATTTTCTTTAAATCTTGGAATAACTGCAGAAATGTTAATTTTGAAGTATTGTTTAACAGACTCCTGAGAAAAAACAGAATGACCAGCGGAATAGAAAAAGGAAAGCAGAAGCATATGAGACCAGTCAAGGTAATTCGTTCTCCTGACCCTGCTGCAGGATTTCTGGACGGTTGGTAATTTGTGCACGTTCTGCACAGTCAGTGTCCTAGGAAACGAATGGCTCTTCTCAAGGGTGTGTCAGGCAGCTTGTTATAAACTACTCCATGATGGTGTAGTTCTCTTCTGGGAGCCTTGTTATCCTCGTTGGCAGGAAAATACTCGTCTTCAGCTTATTCGCGCAAACTATTGCATTTTTATGGGACAAACTGCCCAAAAGCTTAATGTGGCCTCTCTGCAGTGTTGTTTTGGTCCCGCGTCACTACATATACAGCAGACAGACTTCAAAGTAGAAGCTGTACTCTCTTCCTTGCTTTTTGAGACGTATGCCTGCCTTGTTCAAGTAAGTTCTCACCATAACAAATGGAGAACACACTGTGCTCAAGGATAAAGCAGGCAGTAGTGGCTCAGAGTACTCAGAAAAACCCAGCGTGTTCGAGTCCAAGTTCAGATTTTCTGGCAAATGGGCATAGGGGCAGATTTCTATTTCTTTTATTCTTCAACAAGAAAGTAACAAGAATTGTGTTGACAGAACTGCTTTGATAATATTTTAATAAGAGAAAAAGGCTAAGTTTTAATGAGCTGGTGTTAAGCCACCACTAATTATCTCTCTAACTCTTACAGGAATGTTTGTGCGAGATGTAATATGCAGTAATTTACCCGAAGGTGGAGGAGTTAAAGTACCCTTTGCTCTGTCCTTATCTTGAAGTAAATTTTGGGGAACCTATGCAACATTCAATGGCATTCAGTGTTTTCTAAGTACTTTAGCAAGTGCAAATGCTGCTTGATTGGATTTGACATGTTGGGAGTTGAGAGTTAATTGAATTGTCAACTGTAAACCCTCCCAAAAACAGCACAAGAGCTGTAACCCTGGGGCAGTCTTTTGTTGTGCAGAAGCTTTTGTTGTGAGAGGTGTTGCACCTTTCTAGAGGGAAAGGAGTATCAGAAGATAGGAGTAGTTTATCAGAATGGCATCATGACTTCTGTACTTAAAAATATCAACTCTTACTTTCATCCTTTGTTTTGCTTTTTTAGGAAAAGGCACTCCTAGAGGACATAAAATTAGTGATTATTTTGAGGTAAGCATCTTTACGTGGTTTGAGAAATCTGCTTGAATTCACATTATGCAAAATCTGCAGATGGAAGTCCGTAATGTGACTTCTGTTACTTGATCCATCATGTTAAATAATAGCTCAGAGTCACTGATTGATGAGGTTCACCTGATGTGCTCACATCTAAATAGGTAGAGGACATGAGATTTCTGCAAGTTGTTTTTTAAATGAATGTTTCTTTGAACAGTCGATAAAGCCATTTTTTAAAAGAGCAGCCACATAAGTGTACGTTGGAGGCTGATTTTTATTGGAACCTGGATCTCAAATGAGGATATCTTCTAGCGTGCAAACCGATTTTGATACAGGTCCAGTGCTGCAACAGAACCTGCCTGCAAAGTCATGCTGATTTTAGTAGGAAGTTGTTTACGGGATTCCCTCTTTAGAAAAGCTTGACATGGGAGGCTGGCACCACACAGGAGATGGACTCCTCCCCGAAACAGGGATGGACATTCTAAAAATGAATGTTCTTTTTATTGCTTAGTCTCTGGAGTTTTTCTCGCTCTGCGCAATCCAGAGGTCCAGCTTTTCTCTTAAGTTTGTTCTTTATTTTACTGAGTGACATAGAGTCAGAAATTAAGTTATATTAGTACTTACGTTTTTCCTGGCTGAAGTTTTTAAGTGTGGTACACTGTGTGGTGCAGGAACATAAAAATTTCTGTACCAGTTAGTCCAGTTCCCCAGTTGCTTACCTGTGCTGTCTTTAACAGTGACCGGCACAGACGCTTCAGTGCAGGTGTTTATTTCTTCTGCTGGTGCACAGTTAGACACATCTCCTCATGGGAAATAGTCTTCTGAATTCTATCCAGTAAATAATTGATCTGTATCCAAGTGTGCAGATTTATATCTTTTTGTGTTAAAATGAAAAATGTTCTCAGTGTACATGTGAATGTTTTGCTGTTGTTTTTGAAAACAGGGCATAAAATTTTAAGGTTTTCCTCTTAGCTCATCTTCAGTTTATTTAACTGAGTCCCTAGAGCCTATAAGGCTTTGTTTTTAAAATGAATGTGTTTCTTCCATCTGTTAAATTTGCTTAAATATAATGTGTCTGTGGAATTGCTGACAATCAAATCTGTTGCTTTGGCCAGTTTGCTGGAGGAAGTGGCCCAGGAACCAGTCCCGGTAGAAGCGTGCCTCCTGTCGCCAGATCGTCACCGCAGCATTCCTTATCCAACCCCTTGCCGGTAAGCGTTCTCCCTGGGAGCAGAGCTGGTGGTGTGGCATTGATTAGGTTCATGGCCTGCCGTGCTTCAGACAGGTAATGAAAGGTTCTGAACAGGAAAGAAGGGTCTCTTGGTGAGTGATTTGGCTTATTCTCTGTTCAGTCCTTTTTGTTAAATCTGAAACTGGGTTCTGGCAGCAAAGCCAGATGTCTAGGACCCTCTAACAGTCCTACTCCAGTTGTAACTGGTACAAATATCTGAGCTTAAAGCATGCAAGATGTATGGTTTTGGCATGCTGGGTGGTTACAGATAAATTGCTGTCCTTAGCAAAAGGTGGAACTGACACATTAGTTATCTTGTATTCCACTGTAGCTCCTGAAATTCTCCGTCAAGTTGGGAGTATGTTGTGTGTTTGTGTAGCGCCAGTACAGTGATATTCCAGTCTTGACTGGACCCTTTGGGTGTACTGGAAAACACGCATACCATAATTATATTGGGAAGGTCTTTTACTTCTGTTTACACACATGTGACTTGTAAGAAGCATTAGCAGAAGCTTGCAGAGAAATGTGTATACATGCACATCTGTTGCTATTTTTTGTTACGTAATTCCATTTTGCTGTCACAGCATTTCTGCAAGATCTGAATGTGAAGAAATGACCAGTATTTTTAAGCCATTTTAGCACAAAGCAGCTAAAGAAAGTTCTTTCAACCAGCAAAGCAACATTCAGAGGCTCTGGTGTCTGATCTCCAGTTTTGACCATTGCCTGGGCCCCTCTAAAAATTTTCAGCATTTTTTGAGTGTCACAAAAGTACGGAGCATTTTGGGAAAGGTTAGTGTTCTGCAAACGAAATGCAAAGTCTTTACTGATTACATTATTCTGCAGAGACCTTTGCACGGTTCGTGAATGTGTACTGAACTAAATCCCAGCGCTGAATGCTCTGCTCAGAATTCAGTAGATGTTGCTAGATTTCAGAAGCTTTGTAACGCTGCTTTAAGGGAGAGCTTCGGATAGACTTCTAGCTATTTTTTTATGTTTAAAAAGATCAAAATATATCTTGTTAATTGAATGGACCTTCCTCCTACCTTACATTAATTCACTAATACACCTCTTTAAAGAGAAGTTAATGAAAGAAATAGCATCTCTGAATGTTGCAGGTGCCTGAGGTATTAGGGATGGTTCTTTATTCCAGCAGGTGAGATACCTTGTAGGTGTTTATAATGGAACAGGTTTATTCTTCCTTTGGTTTTCTTCCACATTGGCATGTATTAAGTAGGTAAAAGTTTGAACAGAGTATTTCTCATGTTGTGAAGACTGATGTTACAGTTAGTTTCAGCTAGAGCAGTTTGTCTCTCTCCTTATGCAAGTGCTCTGTGTTTCTTATCTTCTGTTCTTTACTCTTGCAATTAAACCTGTAAGGTTTGCTTATTCATAACGAACTGTTATGTGCGTTTGCAAGATCTGTCCTCTTCTTACAAACTAAATATCAATGTTTTGAGCTAAGCTAAAAAAAAAATAGGGGGATGAGTGAAAATTGGAGAATCTTACTCATTACAGATGTCAGTATGGTCTAGGAAGGGAGCGGAGTGTTAAAATGTCTTTCACAATGAGACAAACATCCTTCAAACCTGTGAGTTAATCTATACTGTACTGGAAATTTTCTGCAATCGGAACTTGTGGAGGAATTGTAATGGCTTCAGAATGTTACTTCTTGTCTTCAAATCTCTTGACTGCTTTGAATTGCCTTGCTTCTCCTTTGATCAGAAGAATGATCTGCAGGTCTTCAGGCTCTTGCAAGATTGCTCTCATGTGCAAGCGTTCTTTTGGGGAAGAAGGGACACTCTTGATGTTTGTAGTGTTAGCCAGAAAATACGCTTCAGGTTGCAGTTTAGGTTTTTAAGAAAAACTGAAGCCTGACCTGACTGTTTATTTTCTATATGGTGTATGCCTGGCCCGGAGTTACGGCTCGGAAGGACTTAGGTGATGATTACCCAGACTGCCAAGTTTTAGCAGGGATGGGTTGGCTTTTAAAGCAAGGGCAATGGGATCCTGAGTGCTGTAATCAATGTAGCTCAGATGATTCTTGTTCTTGTTGAACCCAGTTCCTGTATCATAGTTGGAAAATGAGCCTACTGCAGGAGAAAGGAGCTGGTCTTTAAGAGAAGCAATGCATCTCTTAAAGATTTTGGAAATGCATTAGTACTTTGCTTATCTTGCAGGAGATTGGTCCCAGCTGTAATGGCAGAAATGAGGTTACCATGATGTCTGGGTCCTAGACACGGTTAGGTTGCTGACATTTAGCAGTTCTGACTCATTTTACTTCACTAGAATAATGAATGTATCATGACATTGGCTGTTTTGAAATGAGACCTTCAAAAACATCAAGTAGTATAATTTTGCATTGACCAAAGTTGCAATGCAGTAAGATTTCTGTGTCTACAACCGATTTTGCCCCACTGGCTCTGAAACACATGTATTTGCAAAGGAAGGGGGTATGTTAACTGACAAGGAATTCTGTCCTGTGTGTTCATTTGTTACTTTTTTTTTTAATTGTTAACTTCATCTACGTTTTAATGTCTGACATTGGAACAATCACTCCAGGAGTACTGTTTGAGTTATCAGATCCTCACCATGCTGCCTGCCCATTCCTGAGCTGCTGCTTCGCTGACAACAGTTTTGGCAGAGTCAGAGAATTGCTTTTTAAAAAAAAAAAAAAAAATTCATTGTATTTTTTTTGACTGTGTTACAGCGGCGAATGGAGCAGCCGCTGTATGGGGTAGACGGCAGCACAGCAAAGGAACCACAGGAGGAACACTCTGCTCTGCCAACGCTGATGTCGGTGATGCTGGCGAAACAGCGGCTAGAGAATGAGCAGCTGGCACAGAGGGGAGGTGGCCTCTGTTTTACTTTTGTCTCGGTGAGCAGTTCTGAAAAGATTTGAATCCCAAGGGATGTTTGTAGTTAAGGGATGGGGAGTTTGAAGCTTTTCTGCTCAAAGACAGTGGTTCAAGTGCAGCCTGGTTTATTGATGACCAAGTCTACCATCTTCGGGTAAGTTCATCTTCCTTGTGAAGAGTTCTAGGTCCCAGGCTTTGCTTGTTTAGTAAAATGATGTGAGTTTTAAGTTAACAACTCAAAGTCTTATGTA
Organism: Ardeotis arabs; assembly: GCA_011801015.1. Taxonomy (NCBI): domain Eukaryota; kingdom Metazoa; phylum Chordata; class Aves; order Otidiformes; family Otididae; genus Ardeotis; species Ardeotis arabs. The sequence continues at coordinate 6,874 of JAAGAY010132730.1, read as the reverse complement.
GATCAAAATAATAGCATCTGAGAGGTGTCTAATAGATGCAAAAAAGCAAAAGAATGAAGTATAGTCTTGCTGTGAGAAGTGTTTGTTTTGGCCTTGCTTAATCTCAGCTGACATGAATTATATTAGGCTTTTAAAAGCTTTGTCTTTTAGCAGGTTGGGCTAGACTTCTTGAGAGAAACTGACTCTTTTGTTTTAATGAACTAAATCTCTAGAGCATTCTTAAACCTTAATATGAAAGTATGGTACCCAGGCCAGGCTGCACCTCCCGTGTAAAGATCAGTGTATCTGCATGGGCACTAGCGATCGTGCTGAGGAGCATATAACAATACACTAACTTTCTTTTGCAGGCCCAGCAAGGCAGCCCATCTTCTACCGGATCAGGGAACACTGAGCATTCCTGCACTTCCCAAAAACAGATTTCCATCCAGCACAAACAGTCACAGGTATAGCTCGCTAGATGATACATCTCTTGGATATGAGATTGCGACTTGATGCAGCTTGTCTTCCACACCAGAGGGTGCTACTTGTAGTAGTCATGATGTTTCCAGTGAAAAGAGCCAGTAGTCCCAACTTGGCCTGTAACTACTGATTGAAATGAATCACTCTGAACGTTGTTCCTTATCCTATAAAGGATGCTTTCAGTTGCTGCTGCTGGAGTTTGCCTAATCTGTTACTGAGGCTTTTCTGTGTCAGTACTGTGGGCAGTCCTTCAGGTGTGTGTGAATGTGCTCTGCAGAGGAACTCCTTAGCTCTTTCTGTTTCAATTCTGTTGTATCCTGAATGTTCTTCCTCTCTTTGTAAGTGAAGATGTGGAGGAAACCTGGGTGATAGTTGTGAATGCCTCTATTCGAGTGCTGGGTCTTGGCTGCTTGCACACTGCTTACAGTACAGATATCTGCAGTCCAACTGGAAGTTCTTCGGCCTCTGCAGAGGACACCCATGGCATAGTTTTCCCTGTCAAGGTGGAACATGATGCGTTCCTGACAGTGCTTCTTGGCAACTTCACTGACATGGAGTCAAGAAGAGGAGTAGCTGTGTTGACTGTCCTACTGTCTTTTTGGTGCCTTTTAAATTGTTAAGATTCTTCTTGTGGCTTTATGGCAAGGTTTATTTTTTAGCTGTGTCATCGTCCTCTGTTGCTTATACGGATGTTCAACTTTATCTGCAATGCACCTTGCTTGTTTCTTCTCCGGGTCTGCTTTTAATCTTCTTTTGGTTTTCATCACTGATTTCTCTGCGACTGACCCTTCCCTTGAGTGATTTTTAAACAATCAGTTTTATGTCAATCATTTTCTCACGTCAGTCTGTGTCAGAGATTATTTTATTGCTGGGGGAAGTTCATTCTTGTTTTCCCCAGCAGGTGGTACAAGTTCTTTGTGCATGAAGAATAGCAATTCTACCTCTGGGTATACTTACTAGCTTAAATCTCTGAGCTCTGTTGTCTCACTAGGGTCTCAGCTGTTGTCTGTATTGTTAAAACACTGGTCTGTGAAGATCCTGGTTTCTTGCTAGTGCATGAAGAATTCTTGTGCGAGAATGATGCCGTAACTCAAGAACCTACCAGAGATAACTTTCAGATTTCAATCTTTGCTGTCCCAACACCAGTGCTTAAAATAGTGATCCCTCCTGGAGTGAGCAAGATGTTTTTATTCTCTCCTGTGCTTAGCAGGCCCCCAGGGTCCATCCTCCTTGAAAAGGGTGACATGTTATCTGAGTGTGCTTTCTGCCAGCGCTCAGCTCCACGGTATTCTCCAGAGGTCTAGACGTAGCATACACTTAAGGCAAAGAATCCAGGAAGATGCTTGATTGTGTGATGACATGGATATGTTCTTGTTTTTCCCTTTTCTCCTGTTGGGAGATGATAGGGTTAAAAAAAAATATTCAGTGATTTCAAGTTTGAATCACTTCTGGCAATGCCAAAAGCAAGTTGGCATGGGCACGTTTTTCGTAGCATTTGCAGTCGGTGCTAGAGCTCTCCAGGCGCTCTGAGGCAAGGTGAGCTGTGATGAAGTCACATGTAAGAGCATGCACCCCGAAACGTGATTTCCTCTGACACAGTGCAAGCATGTCTGTGCATTTGGCAAAATGACCTAACAGTCACTTATTAAAGACACTTTCTGCTGCTTGGCTGAGTGGATGCAGCCTAGGTTTTCAACAGATGGCCTTCTCATTGCCTTCAGTGACAAAAGCTTTTGTCACACGCCCTTTCTGCAGGCTGCCTTTACTGGCAGAAGTGAGGTGACCTGCCCAGGCCTCCTCTTTTGTCTTTTGGGATTTAAGCTCATCTTGCTTGGTGTGCAATGCTGGCAGCTGTTCTTTTTGATCTTTCCCGTACTGGGCATATGTAGAGAAGCAGCAGTCCACCAAGTTTGTCTCTTACTTCATGGTGTTAGCTTCCAGGCAAGCCTGAAATTTGGAGAACAGTTGTATAACAACTGTGTAACAGGTAAGTCTCTGCTAACTCTTCTCAGAACCAGGATAGTTGCTTGCTAGCCATGAATGTGAAATCTGTGTATGCGTTCGTGGAGCGAGATTCCTTTGTGGCGACTTGGCTTTTTTTTAGACGTTGTGTTGGTGTACATACTGACTTCTTCCCCTTTTCTTCCCCACTTATTAATCAGAGTACTGAGTTTGAAATATGCTATATTCTCTAACAGTAAGAATGTCTTTTGTCTGCTCTTCCTGGGTGTAACTCTCACTTCATTGGTGAAGATGTTTGGGATGTGCTGCACCCCATAAAACTTTCCAGATAGGTTTCACTCAAGAGCTGTAAAGCACCTATCCCTAGTGGGCACTGATACATCAGTTTGTCAGAAACAAAGACTTGAGCCTAATATTCCTGCTGTCAATCTGTTATAATATTTTAAAATGAAGACCTGTGGTTTCTGGCAAGACCACCTTAGAACTTGCAGGTATTGTCTTTTGTCTAGCAGGTGTTTGTCTATGCCCATGAAAGATCTCATAAATTTGATATTCCACCTGAGAGTTGTGATTTGGTGGTTTTTTTCTTAAATCTTTTTCCTGCACAAGCTGTGTGGCACTGTAGAAAAGGACGGTGAACATCAGAGACCACCAAGGAGTGGGCAGAACTCAACTATGCAAACAAAATTTCCAGGACGCAGAGGATGTTGTAGCCTGTTATGCGTTACCAGTTTGTGTTCTCCAGAGCAGCTTTGTGCCAGCTGACTGAACCTCCTGTGCTGGAGGAGCCCACCATGCAGTAAGAAAATGAATAATGGAGAAAGTTCTTCCCCAGACTGCTAGGATGCAGGGGATCGATCGGTTCCTTCTTCTTAGACCTAACCGTTCAGATCAGAGGGGGTTACACTGTTACATGCTGACTGTCTGAAAGATCATCTGTTTTTCTTAAACGTGCTTTGTGGTGACTTTTCCCTACAGTCTGACCTCACAATGGAAAAAATATCTGCACTAGAAAACAGTAAGAACTCTGACTTGGAGAAGAAGGAGGGGAGGATAGATGACTTATTAAGAGTAAGTATTTGAAGTGGGACAATTCTTCTAAAAGCTGCTATTTAAAGACACGTAGAATGCATGTGCCAGGCTGCAGAGCAGGATTTTGTATACCATTTGTGGAACCAACACTGGCAAACTCAAACAAATCCAGTCATCCCTTACTGGCAAGATAATTGTTTGGCTTGTAGATGCTCTGTTCAGGCCTGCTTGAATCCACAAGCGGTGCAGTGGTGACTGTGGCTGTGCAGCGCAGAGTTATGGTAGCTCAGGTGTTTTGTGTCGTCAGCAGTCTTGTTGGCCTTTCTTTGATCTGTTGCACACTTTTTGCGTATTTTGCTAGCTAACCTGAAATGTTTCCCTTCAGAATTATTCCCCTCTTCTAAATACTGAGGAGCTGACTCTGCGTTTTGTTTAGTAACACGTTCAGTGCCTCTCAATAGGTTGGGAAGGTGTATTTCGAAATGCTCATTCATGAGTCAGTGACATGTGTAGGGATGAGGAGAACATCTTCTGGTCAGCCCTAAAGAATAAGGCTTCTATTAACCCATTAGTGTTCTTCAGTAAAATATAAATAGCTTTAAATCGGTGGAGGAGTTCTCAGTGATTTAGCTTTCATCAGCTGGAAAGGCATCTCCTGTGAAGTGTTGAAAAGGGTTAGAGAACACATTAAAGGGAGAAGAGGGAAAGCTCTCTGTGTTTGAGTGAGTCTGGTCTCAGCGCTGAAAAGAGCGAAGACAAGCTCATAGAGGTATAGAAAAGGAAATTGAGTTTTGTTTTGTTTTTAAACCGTCCACTGTTTAATTAGAAGCCAAACTATTGGTCGGAAGGGAATGGTTAAATTTAACTTTTTATCAATGAAAACGGTTGCACATCAAATCGTGCTGTATGCTGTGGTGGTGTTAAAAACAGCAGCTGTTGCTGGGAGCAATCTGTATAGCGAGGTTGATGGATAGTGACTCGAACAAGAATTTAATTGAAAGTGAAAAGCGAGTTACTCCATCCTTTTCCTCTGCCAGTATTGTGGCTAAAGAGGGAGGATAGTCCACGGATGACTAAGCTATTTGAGATTTAGTAGCTGTGGCAAAGTGTGAAATATTTTAAAAAAAATATATATATATTTTTTTTTTTTCTTCTGTTTAGTCTTTTTGTTCCTTAGTTCCTTATCTGTAAACCAGGGTGATAGCACTTCCCTGTACTAGAGAAGTATGAAGATTTGAGAGGGTTAAAAATTGAAGAGCCTGGCTTGGATGTTTTGATAAGAGCAACCTTGTTTCTTTCCCTGCTGGTTTGCTTACTTTAATCTGATGCCTAGAGCTAGCTGGAGAAAGTTCTTCCTAGGTGATGCTTAGCTTGGCTCTGAGTGATTTAAAGTCAAAGCTTTTTCTCTTTTCATTTTTAGGCCAACTGCGATTTGAGACGGCAGATAGATGAGCAGCAAAAGATGCTGGAGAAGTACAAGGAGCGGTTGAATAGATGTGTAACGATGAGCAAGAAGCTTCTTATAGAAAAGGTGAGCAAGGGACTTTCCACATCTCTGCAGTCTCAGTTCACGGCTATCTTCTTTTGAGCAGTGAAAACCTCCTCCTATTGCTATCGTGGTGAAAGACAACTGGAATTCTGCCTTGAATAATTTCTCTGCAAATAGGAATGTAATGCTAAGCCTGAAATAGTTCAGAATGTTTTGGTTTGGTTATTTTTCACAATTTCAGAGTGATCTTTCTTGCTTAAGTGAAATAGTCTGAGCTCTAAATGCAGCAGGCATTTACACTTGAAAAACAACTTTGTCCAACTCTGGCAATCCCCAGGCGATATCCCATTGTGCAGTGAAATTGCCAGATATGCTCTGTGACATGGGCAAGTGATTTAGACCTTTATTTCTTTCAAATGGCAAAGTTGGAGATGGTTGCTTTGTATAACGCTCAAAACAACACATTAAAGACACTGGGGAAAGTGCCAGGCTGCTGTTTCCCAGCATCCAGCCTGCCTCAGTGTTGAAAGATTTCCAGATTTCCTGATGGTTAAGCAATGTGGGGGTTTGATTGCTCTTTTACCTGTCAGCCAATTACATCTATTGTTCGTGGGCACTGGATGGGCCAAACTACCAGGATGCTGATCAGTACGTGCAGTCTGTTTGAGCTGATTTTTGTCACAGAGCTGATTGTTCCTGGCTGAATGGGACTCCCCTTTCTGGGAGGATTTGTGACTCTGGGCTAGGTGTTATGTAGACCTGGCATTCAGATAGGTGGTGCGTAGCTCCAGTGAGAGGAGCTTTGCTGGTTCATCTTTAATCCTAACTGGCTGAAACTTTGTTGCTGTCGTCTTAGGCCTTGGAAATTTCCTCTCGCTTACTGGAAATGCTCAGTGACAGACACCATCACCAGTTTTTAGGCATGTTGGTGACCTAATTGAGATTGTGTCACTTCTGGGAGTGGTGCGAGTCTAGAACTGAGCTGGCTGGTCACTGTATCTTAGTCTAAACAGTGATTCAGGGTGCATTTTCTTCCTTCATCTCCTGTTTGAGTGAATAAGGGCCTGCTGAGATCCGTGACTGGAGTCTAGCTAAGCTGTCGATACAAAGGGATGGTTTTAATCCCACTGCTAGCCTGATTTCAGCTGATGATAGGAGGGTGTGAGCTGCCCACGCAGTAATGGGGAAGGAAAGGTGAGGCTGAAGTGTCAGAAAGGAGGCAGTCAAACAAATGCCTGTCAGACCAGTGTGAAGTACCAGCAATAATTTGATCAGTGGGTTTCAGCTGGGTTTCAGACAAGCAGTACAGAAACAATGAAAAGCCGTAACAATTGGTAGTGATTTAAAACACAGCAGAGCTCTTAGCTGCTAATTTATGGTTTATATTTTAACATGTGCTTTGTTTTGTTTTCAGTCAAAACAGGAGAAGATGGCATGCAGAGATAAGAGCATGCAGGATCGATTGAGGCTAGGCCACTTCACTACGGTGCGGCACGGGGCGTCTTTCACCGAGCAGTGGACAGATGGCTATGCCTTCCAGAACCTCATCAAGTGAGGACAAACAGAGTTGTCTTTAACTTCAGAGGCAAAGACAGAAAAACTAAGCAGTTGTGTGTGATGTCTTGCATGCCAAAATGTGAGAACGGTGTGACTGATGCATGAAAGGATCAGATAGACACTCAGCTACTGACAATGGGGAGCGGTTTCACATTGAAGTGAGAAATATGTTTCCACTTGAACCTCCAGAGACTTGAACTGGAATCAAATTGTTTGAATTGGCCTCTGGGTTGTAAAGCAGTAGGCTGCCCTGTTGGGTGTTCTCAGTGCTCCAGCCTGGCTGTGCGGCGCTTGGAGCGGAGAGGTGGACCAAATTCTCACATGTATCTTGAGTCCTTTTTTTTTTTTCTTTTTTTTTTTTTTTTATTTAGAAAG
>JAAGAY010132729.1:0-19872 GCA_011801015.1 Ardeotis arabs | reverse complement strand
AAAAAAAAAAAAAAAAAAAAAAAAAGGATTTTTGCTTATATAGGAACTCACAGAAGGCATGGTCATCTGCAAGATGGGAAACAGTAGGTAAACGTTGTTCTTCCTGGCTTGCAGCTAAGGAAGTGAAAAGGATTCCCTTTACAAGGAGAGCTTGGAACAGGAGATTTACCTTGACAGATTGACTAGTGGATGCAGCAGATTCAGCTGCACCCTGACAAGAGGGCTACATCTCACATCACTATGCTAAACTATAAGAGAAACAGATTACATATTCCCCATTTCCTTTCTTCAAGTGAGTTTCACTTTTACAGCAACTTATATAGCCCTCATTTACAAGATTCCTATTCAACGGTTGAAAGAAATTAAATGTAATCAACATTTTCAGACAATCACAGCTAATTAATACCATGCATATGAGAAAAGAAGAACGACATACACTAAGATTGTCCATATTGATAACATTCTGAATGACAGTTGAAATCAAGCTCCAAGTTCAAATATTTTAGTCAAACAAGTAACTAAAACCAGGAAGAATAACTTTTGTATAAGACTGACACACAAGCATCAACTCTGAAGAACACAAATTCAGACCACAGTCTGGAAAACATTTACTAATCTAGCACCAACTATGCAACAGTGTTTTGTCCCGTAATCCCACCATACATAATAAACAAACCAGAAGCACAGAAGTAGAAGCACAGAGGCTTCTATCAAACAAGTGACACTGAAGTATAAGCAGTCATGCTTTGCTTGTCCAAGTTTAAATATTACCACTGCAGTCACAGTTTGTGTTCTTCAGTCACTTATACTAAAAACAAGTGCATGAGATGCAATGACAGTTAAAGGAAAACACGTATCTGCTTTGTTTAACGTGACAGCAGAGGTATTTAAGCAGCACGTCATGCAGCTAAAAGGTTAAGTTAGATTTTGCAAGGCCCAAATGCATTCCTACTTACAGCCAGTCCATCTCCTCCACTGCTTGAGCTATCTCAGGCATAACACCCATTTCTGTAAAACAAGAAAAAAGGAACAAGCAGTGTTATTTACCTCAACATAGCCCAGAAGATTTCCAAGCATCAACACTTCCAATCACAGATAAAAGTTTAAAGTTATTATTTTTTGTAAAAGCACATGCAGTCTTCTCAAGCAACAGGGAAACATTCTCCCTTCCACACATACGGTATTTATCCTTGTCCTCACTTACAGCAGAGTAAGTCAGGCACATACTAGGTACTCGGGCAGGTGCTGACATAGCAGCAAACACATGGGGAACTGAGTACCATTTCAAGGGCAAGGCACTTATCTTTGCACATTTAAGGAAGCTGCCTATGCAAGCAACAGCAAAGACTTTGTTAATCACAAATACCCTGACTCTCCCTATAGTTGAGATGCAAACAGTCTTCAAAAAAAAAGAAAAAAAAAAAATCTGTATCATGTAAGAATTCAAATTTAAGGTGCTTAAGTTTCTTCTCATCAAGTCTTGCCTTACACATTTACAGCACGTATACCAACTAGACAATGTTTTGATTTTCATATAGTTATTCATCACAACCAGCTTTGAGAGGTTTTTTTTTCCTTAGACATCTCTTCTGGCAAACTCAGACAATGGTATTATACCATCAAAATAACAATTTAGACACTAATTTTCTTTTCAGGTGCAGAGGGTTACTCTACATCAATTTCTTTAAGTATAAATATACACCTTTCTTAATGGAGCTTTTACATGCTAGGCTTTACACTGGCACATGCTGGGTTTCACAAATACCACACACATGTACACACATAGAGAAGCTGGGCTGACATATATGGATGTATGCAGCCAAAAATTACTCTTCCATTTGCTAGTACAAATGCTACAAGAAATATAGCATTTTATTTGTAACATGATTTCAGAAAGCTTTAAAATATTCAAGTGTTAGCATGTACTCCTGCAAAATTAGACAATCCACATAGGCAAAAAGCTTTTTCCATAACAATAAAAAACAGGTATTGATTGCAAGTTACAAATAAATAAATTCCTACATTATTTTTTCAATTTTTAATATGGTCCAGTTCACAGTTTAATTCAATATACAGTACAAGGGTTTAACCAAACAATGGCACTATGACATTTCCCTCAACTACAACTAAATTAATCCTGCAGTCTAGCATCTAAACTCATCTCTAGATCTGTGGAATAAGCTTCAGCATTTTCTCTCATGATTAGATATAAAGAATTCAGTTAAAAAAAAGAAATTAAAAACCTCATATACATTAAAGCTTTACAGTACCCTAATGTTGACTGGTCATTTACGTGTGCATATATGCGTATGAAGGTGTCCTGGTTTCAGCTGCAGAGTTATTTTTCTTCCTAGTAGTTGGCAGTGTTGTGGTTTGGATTTAGGGTGAGAATAATGTTGATAACACACTGATGTTTTAGTTGCTGCTAAGCAGCGTTTACATTAAGTCAAGGACTTTTCAGCTTCCCATGCCCTGCCAGCAAGAAGGCTGGGGGTGCACCAGAAGCAGGGATGGGGCACAGCCAGGACCCAAACTGGCCAAAGGGATATTCAACACCATATGACATCATGCTCAGCATATGAAGTGGAGGGAGTTGGCTGGGGGGCAGTGGTTGCTGCTAAACAATACACTGGGCATTTGTCAGCAGGTGCTGAGCAACTGTTTTTCATTTGCATCACTCGTCTTCTTGGGTTTTGTTTGCCTTTTTTTTTTTGTCTTTTTATTACAATTATTATTTTATTTTAATCATTAAGCTGTTCTTATCTCAACTCATTCCTTCTCTTACTTTTAACTTTCTGATTCTCTCTCCCATCCAACTGGGGAGGGCAAGCAGTTATGTGGTAATCAGTTACCGAAAGGGATTACAACACGACAGGGGGACAAACAGTGATATTTCTGCCTTCAGCAGTTAAGTCTTCAGATTACAGTTTACACACATATTCCAAATCATATCACAGAACAGAGCTACTCCTATAAAACCCGATTATTTTCCACTGCAATACACAGAACACTTATGACGAGCCTCCTGTTATAGGAACCAGTCAGCCTGAGGAATGAGTCTGACTTTTAAGCAGCCCCATTTATCGGATGCACATACACCATATAAGCACTAAAACCACCAAACCCATTTTGAGAACCGCTTCTGAAGACCTGCAAAAGCCCGAGGAGCCGGGAAGAGCATCTACATCTCCATAGGCCTTTCGACTTTAAACCGGCTACGTAGTCACACACCAGACGGGGCCTGCAGCCAGGGCAGGCCCGGGGGGCTGCGTACGGCGCTGACAGGGCCCGCCCGCCGCAGGGAGATCGGGGGCTGCCACCCCCGCAAGACACCGGCAAGTCCACAGGCGAGAGGCTCTCCTTATGCTTTGCTGCCGGCAGCACAGCCGACACTTCCCGCCTGCCCCAGCACCACGTACCCGAAAACGCCGCCATCTTCCCACCGCGAACGCCGCCAACCACCACCACCCGCAAAGCGCAAGCGCAGAGCCCGTCCGCGGCTTTATGGCGCCGGGTGGGGGCAGGAGGCGCCGCGCCGCGCGTTCCGGTTCCGGCCCCGGCCCGTGTGCGCAGTCCGCGGGCACAGGGACGCGGGCTCGGACGCGGCCCGACAGCCAGTACAGCAAGGGCAAAGTCGAAGGAGGAGTTATGTTTGTTCCGTTTGCGGATTTTTAGGGTACAGGCAGGTCACATGCTCACGATTTTACCACTTTTCTGAAAACTCAGTGTGTTTTTTTCCCCTGCAAATCCAAACTGTGGTGCTGGGCCTCAGCTGCAGCTCCACGCAGACGTGAGAACTGGCTTACACCCGGAGTAACTTACGTTTTAAACATGAAGTGTGTGTTTACAATGGGAATCTGCTTTACATTTGCATACAGCACTGTCATATTTCCATTTTGTTGGTGTAGTTCACATTTGCATAGTTTTCTACAACAAACATATTTGGCAGAAAGTATTCAGGGTTTTATAGGAACGGAAGTACCTTCACACACAGATAACACACCAATCTGGTTTTTTAGACATAGGTTAATGGGGATATATTGTTCTCCAGTTGTTACAGAGAAAATGAAAAAATGAAAAAAAAAATGCAGTTACACAACAAATCAATGGTGCATTTGTCTGCTAAGTGGAAGGCACAGCATAAAATATCACCTACTGTTTTCCACCATGAAACAAAACTTTAATCTTTTCTAAGGCAGTCCTCAGATGCAGACATATCTAGTTCAAAGACCAAATAAAGGACAGCATCTCTGACAATGTACTTCTCTTGGTTTCTGCTTATGCTGTAGAAACCAAGTGTTGTGTAGAGGAAAAGACTGCAGGTATTTTATGTCTTTAGTACCAGGCTGTTTGCATCACGATGGCTTCTCATATATTAATAATTCCTTTGGGAGTGTCTTCATTTGATGTGCTTCCTTTCTTCCAGTATTATTTGCTGTATCTGTCAATCATAATTTTACTTGCCTTTGGATAAATGATGAATCCAAACATTTTTAAAGACACAGCTGTGAATAATCTACAGATTCAATCATAATTCTGAGAAAATGTGTACGCAGGCAGATCTCAAGATCAATACGTAGTGCTGCCTGCTGGTGTGGAACCCAGAGTGTAATTTACTATAAATCTCCCACAATTCTTTGAAGCTTACAAACATGCTCTTACACTATTTGTCATTGCTTTACAAGCTACATTGTCAAATACAGCGAAAGAAATTTTATTAAGAGGCAGCCAGAAAGCATTTTTCTCAGTAGCTGTGTCTTCCTGAAGTGTTCCTCAAGTATCCAACACAGTTTTCATATTGCCCTGAATCCCTAGATTCATAATTTAATTTTTAGTTTAACCTAATCCTAGGCTGTACGTTGCCTACAAGACTATGAGGCTACTAAATACAAGCTAAAATTAGAGTATAGGAGCAGAATGCCAGAGTGTGAGATAATTTTCTTTCAAGTTTACAAATGCATAAATCCCAGGAAAGAGACTGAAATCTTAGTTCTTTCCTAATAAACAGGCGTGTTTTTATCTGCTTGAAAGAGCTGAACTCTTATGAGTGCAAATGTTTGTAGGACAGAAATATTTAGAAATTCTACATGGCATCATTAAAGTGGAGAAAATAATTTGTGAGAAATGCATAACTTTTGCTTTTCTTCCTGTTTTTTGTTTTTTGTTTTTTTTTTTTTCTCCTATTCAGTAAGAATATAATTAATATGCCCAGGCCTTGCCTACATCAGGTGTTCCTTACCCTACATTTTCTCACCGTCAGCTTTCTGGGCAGCCAACGCCGGGCTGCAGCTGCGGGTATTTCGCTGGGCAGTCCATACCAGCGGGGCGGCCCTGATGGTGGCACCTTGCCGCCCAGTGCTGGTGGGCGCTGGAGAAAAGGCCTGTGGGCATCCCTGGGGCAGCAGACAGGCTGTGGATCTAAAGGCTCATTTGTAGATGCTCTCTATAGGTGTACATCATATGCTCTATTCCGTAGCTGTTTCCTTGTTTCTTGCCCCAGAGGCGCGGCCCATTCCTCACGGCTTCGAGGGAGGGCTGAGGTCTCTGAAGCTGCAGCTGCCGCCCTTCAGAGGAGCCGCTGAGGCATCAAGGGCTCCTCAGCCTCACTCCCTTGCCCTCAGCTGCCCCTTTCAGGGCTCCGAAAGTCCTCAACAGCCCCTGAGGCAGGGAAGGCGAGGAGCGGGCCGCGGCGCCAGGGGGGCTCGGCCGGCGGCAGCACTGAAGGAATTAAAGGCCGCCCGCTCCGCGGAGCTGCCGGACCGTACTGGTTTGGCCTCCGCCGGGCACCGTCGTCGCTGCGGCGCTGGGTGGGCGGGGAGCGGGCCAGTATGGCGGCCGCCGGCAGGGAGAGCGGTGAAGCGGCGCCGAGAGAGGAGGGGATGGTCGGTGCCGGCGGGGAGGAGGACGGAGAGGAGAATATCCTGTACGACCTGCTGGTGAACACTGAGTGGCCTCCGGAGACGGAGGTGCAGGTGCGTGTCGGCGCGGCACAGCCGGGCTGCGGGGGCGCGGAGCGGCCACGTAGGCGCGGGCGTGGATGCGCCCCGCTGTCCCGGGGCGGGGCGGGGGGAGGCCGCCGGCCCTGAGGGTCGTGGGGCCCGGCCCTTGCCTCCAGGCTTACCGGGCTGCACTCCCCGTTCCTCACGGGCACAAGCGTGGGAAGGGCTGCAGGGGCGAGCGCAGAAGGTGTCCCTGCGGCCATCCTGCCCCGTCACGTCTCGTGTCACTTAATTCCCGCCTTGTCACCCTCGTGTGTGCCGCCTGGGGTGCCTTGAAGTCTTTCTTGCTCTTCATCTGTGAGCAGTGTATAGCAGATTTTACTGTTGAGCTGACAGGAGAGAAGTTGTGATGTAGACCAGGTCTCGTCTCCAGAAACAGCTGTCCTGAGAGCAGTGGGAGCTGTCCTGGTGAAAATAAGGTCTTTATCCAGCTTACCATGCATGAGTAAAATGAGTTTCTCTCTCTAGACTTGGTATTTTCGGGAGTGGATGAGAAGGGAGAAGTATATCACTTTGTGTCTGGAAGGCGTACAAATAGATGTCAGAGCTTAAAGGACGGGAAAACAGTGTTCATGTAATACAAGTTTTTGCTTGCATTCTGTCTCTTCCTCTCCGTGGGTCAGTGAAAAAGCTGAGATGCTTTTTCATCTTTTCCCCTGCAATGTGCTGAGCTAGCTGCCTCTGTGTCTGCTCTTGTCTGATTTGGACATAGAGGATGCATGCAATGTAGTTTTCTTTCCTTCTTGTAGGGGCTTTCAAGTCCACTGCAGTTGTTAATGTATTTTCCGCTAAAAGTGGTTTATGGAAGTATTTCAACAAAGTATTTTAACAAACATCTGAACAGAGATGACTTAAAAATATCATAGGTAGAAGAATGTACCTATTCATAATTACCAAAGGCATTTTCATGAAAATATTTTTGTTTATTGGAAAGATAATTTTTTTGTTTGTTTGTTTCTTTTGATCTGTAAATCCTCACTTGCAGCAACAGGTATGGATGTCTGGAAAATATGATTGCAGTGTTACCAATTGCTGACTTTATGGATTTTACACATAGATGAGTAGACAGTTGCATCCACTTTTATTTAACTGTATTTTGAGAGATAGTAAATAGTAACATATGAAAGAGTAAATAGTAACAGGTCTGCAAACCATGAGTAGGACTTAGGTGTGGTGGCATGTAAGACAGTGGTTCTCCAACTGTGTTAAGTGGACACGCTTCTGACGAGTGTCTCTTCTCTTCTGCTGCCATTAGTATTCTTGAAGTTGTATGGTAAGTCATTTCTCAGACTAATCAGTTCTTTAATCAGGCATGATGTTTCATCTCTTTTTGTTGGGTGGTCGCCCCAGTACTTGTGTAGGTAACCAAGGCTGAGTGAAGTGTGGGATGTCCATTTAGTGGCAGCATGCGGGTATGCTAGTTTAAAGTGATTGAGAAACCACTGTCTGAGGGTCCTCATCTGCCTGGGTAGTCAGAATTTCTAGGCATTGTAGAATTCTGCTTGTCAATGTCAGCAAATGGTACAGGCTGTTTTGGTATTTCTTGCCTGTTTACTTTGTTTTTGAGATAATTCCTATTTTGAATGGCAGAAATAGGAAGATTTGAAAATATTACGCTATGTAATTTGTTTGGATTTATGTCCTTGGAGGCTTTCAGTAGCCAAGAACACTTCTGATACTCTTTTTACAGTTTTAGTGGGGAAATTGATTGTACACTGACATATATAGGCAAACAAATCAGTCCGCATCATTCGGTTTTTGCCTTAAGGTGCCTTAACAGTGATATTATTTAGGTGATTGTGACTTTCCCTTTGGACCATCTCTCTCTCTTTTAATCCTGATTTATTCACCCTTTTGTGAAAAAGTTACAAAATGCTCCCTACCTTCTTGTATAACTGAATGGTTTGGAATGAGTGAAGCGAGGGACAGCAGAAAGGGAAAGGAAGTTGAATGCTGCACTGGGAAAGGAAATTAAATGTCTTCCTATGCAGTCATCTAGGATACAAAGCAAGGCCTTAAAACAAACTTTTCACAGGTCACTATTGACTTTGTTTTGTTTTTCTGTTACCTCATTTGGCATGATTTATTTTTAATTGCAGAGTGCAGAGCACTTACAATGATAATTATGACTGTTGGAGGATGACTTCTGTGATGAACACACGTAAAGTCATGTTAAATTTAAGACACTCATAAAACTGGCATGGATTTCTTAAGTTGGAACCCCAAATTAGCTTTAATTTTAGTTCTTGTTAGTATTCTCGTTCACTGTATTGAATTTCCCAAGAAGAGTTTTTTTTTGTGGGGGGGAGAAGTGGGGTGGTGAAAATAACAGATACTTGTAAAGGACACATGCAAGGAACTGGCAATGCCAGAGAAAAGGGTGGTGTGGAAATCAAACAGTCTGTATGCAGTGTAGTGATGTCATTGTATATAATGCACTGTTTGGGAACCCCAGAATATATAATGAGAATAAAAAGAGTTACTGAGCAGTTGATAAATGAAAATAGTGAATGAGGCAGTGATTGTGGAGGAGATTGCAGGGAAGACCTTGTAGAATCATTTGTGGAAGCACAGGCAGACTGAACTTTTCCTTTTCTCCAGCGGACAAGTACTGTCTGTCTTCTGAAATGCATTGAATACATCACTTGATTTGGTGGGGTTTCTTCATTGCTATCTAATGTTTTGAGATTTCCTGAACACCCTCCCTGCCCCAGCCCTCTGTAAGCTTGCTGGGTGTGCAACAAAATCCTAAATTAAGTGGGTGTCTTGTCAGCAAGGAAGTTACTTAAGTTTTATTTCTGGAATGCTCTAGTGAAGGAGAACTTGAAGCTGTTTTCCCAAATGATAATGAACTAAAAAAGAAATATAGCAGATCTCCTAGCCATTGCTGTTGCTGAGGTGATAGGAATATATTATAAAAAGTAAAATTCAAGTCCTCAGTCTATAATAGTAAATCACCTTTGTGAAGGGTTTAAGATGTGTGGAACAGGAGCCTGCAGTTTAGGCTCAGGAGTGGATGCTAAGAATATTAAAAAAAAGAGTTGTGGAATCATAGAATAGTTTGAGTTGGAAAGGACCTTTAAAGGTCATCTAGTCCAACCCCCCTGCAAGGAGCAGGGACATCTCCAACCAGATCAGGTTGCTCAGAGCCTCATCCAACCTGGCCTTGAGTGTTTCCAGGGATGGGGCATCTACTACCTCTCTGTGCAACCTGTTAAGTGTTCCACCACTCACTGTAAAAAAATTTTTTCCTGATGTCTAGTCTAAATCTATCTCCTTCTGTTTTAAAACCATTACCCTTTGTCCTATCACAACAGACCCTGTTAAAAAGTTTCTCCCCGTCTTTCCTGTAGGTCCCCTTTACGTAGTGGAAGGCCACTGTTGGGTCTCCCCGGAGCCTCCTCTTCTCCAGGCTGAACAGCCCCAACTCTCTCAGCCTGTCCTTATAGGAGAGGTGCTCCAGCCCTCTGATCATCTTCATGGCCCTCCTCTGGACTTGCTCCAACAGGTCCATGTCCTCCTTATGCTGGAGGCTCCAGAGCTGGATGTGGTACTCCAGGTTGGGTCTCATGAGAGAAGAGTAGAGGGCGAGAATCAAAGTATATAAGAAGTATAATATAGTATATATAGTATATCCCTTTTTCTTACTTTTTTTTACTTTCTTATTGACAAATAATTTTACCTCTTCTTATAGCTAAGAATATACATTTTATGTTGCTTTGTATTTTTTTTTCTGTGTTTGGAGAGTGCTTTCATTTATGCAGTGAGTGTAGTTGTTCCACTCCGCCTTACGTAGAGCAAGACTGCTATGTGAGATGGTATGAAGTAGAGGTGGTGATCGGAGTGGCTGTGTTACCCAGTACAAATTGACATAAAATGATTTTATTTTTTCTTCAGAAGTTCTCTGTTTTTCCTAATATTTTTGAAACTTTTATGAGCAGCCTTTATGTAGGTTAACAGTTATATATTAGTGTAATATGTTGAACACCAATTGCTTTGATTTCTTCTGGGCATTACAGATGAATCTGGCATTCGTTTGACATAGAAAGAATGATTTATAATACCTTACAGGAGAACATACTCAGAAGTCCGTGTCTTTTGTTACTACACAAAGATCAAGGCAAAGCTGAATCAATAGATGATCTGTAGTACATTTTGTTTATTACATCTTGGCACTTGAAATATTTCGACTTTATAGCGTGTTTTAGCATATGTAGTTAAGTTACTTACTCTGTGAAGTTGCGAGTAATAGAAAATAGATACGGAACTTGCAGGCTAACAGGCAATTTAAATTTAATCAGTGAATATAGGTATGAATGTTGTATTTAAGTTGAAATATATAACATAGTGTTTGACCATTGTTGTTGTAATTGCAGCCAAGAGGCAACAGGAAACATGGTGCATCATTTATCATCACTAGAGCAATTACAGGTAAATATGACTTGTTCTTATGTTCATAAGTCATAAGAGTGCTGTGTGGACTTCTTGTAAAATTTACAATTTCTGCACTTCAGGGTGGCTAGTGTAATGGAAATAGAGTGCAGAATGCATTTTCAGGAAGATGTTTTCTGATTATGGATACTGCTATGTTATTTTAATGTGATTTTCATGAGCTTTCTTGTCTCTGCTATCTTATAGGGACAAACTAATAAACCATACATCCAAGAAGTTTAGAAGCTGTGTTGTGTTTTGCAAAATGTTGTTGAGATTTTTTTCTCTACCAGCTTTTGTATTGGGCTGTTTGCTAGTTAGACAGTTCTATAAGGAGGCTTTACGTTCTTATTATACTATATTGCCATTCAGCACTTGGTTTATGCAGTAACTGAATTGTGTTTTAATCCAGAAATGGGTAGGGATTTTTTTTTTTTAATCTGTCATTTGCATTTACTCTAATATAAGAATTCATTGGTCAAGGATAGAGGGTTTTTTCCTTTATACCTTTTTATTTTGTGAGAACTTCTGAAATTCTGTGTGCAGCAAGCTGGAGAATGTTTTAAAACCACTGGAGATGTAATTTTTGCTGCTTTTTCTGTTGTAGGTCCTGCTTTGTTTTTGCTTCGGTACATCTGGTACAGGTAGGTTTGATGAAAATAATGCTTAATCTTTTTATTTGGTAATGCTATTACAGCTTTTTGATTTGATGGAAAGTTCTTTTTAATGAGAGTAAAACTGAACACTTGTTTGGCATCTTGTCCAAGCAATACTTAAAAACTTACAAAAAGATAATATTCTAAGTTGTAACCACTTGAATTGGAGCTGAGGTCTATCTAGAAAAGAGCTGATGTATACTAGTTTGACTTCTAGCTTTTACAAGAAGCCTAAGTAAACTTGCAGTGGAAACATTGTCTTTCTCAAAACACATATTTGTCCTCTCCACTCCCAAATAAGATATTGCAAGTGAAGCTTTTTTTTTTTCCTTACGCCTCAGTGACAGGTATGATGGCATGACAGGATTTTCTTCCTTTGGAGTAGTAATTTGATTTTTGGTTTTTTGTTTTTTTTTCTTTTTTTTTGACAATTCAAACTGTCATACAAAAAGCTTGATAACTAGTTGAACAAGTCTCATGCCATTTATAAATTTAACTTCTGATTCAAAAGGCACTTAAATGGTCCCAGAAACATATTGGAGTAAATACAGTGTTCCTAGAGAATTTCAGCTCTATGTTGATGTGCTTGGCATGGTTGAAGGTATCGATTTTCCATTTTTAGGAGTATTCTGTTGGTTTTGAGATATGTGGAAAGGGACATTCATGTGGCTCCCTATGAAACAACACTTGAATTCGGCAGGCAATGCTGTTTTCCCTATTGCTGATGTTCTACTTTATTTTGCACATTTTTTTTCCTTTTTTTTTGGAGGGGGTGGGGTGGGTGTATGGTGTTTATGGGCTCCATACTGTCATATAAGCCTAGTTGTAAAGATTCAGTTGCAGATAGAATTAACTTATTTTTCTTTCCTCTGCCCCTGGTAGTTATATTTAAAGTCTATTTTCTAGCTTTTATAATTGATTCTAATTGCTATTTTTGTATATGTAATAAAAGCATTCTGGAGGCCTCTAGTTTAAAGTCCTGCTAAAAACAGGGAGAACACTGCATTTCAACTAGGTTCCTTAGGGCTCTGTCCAGCTAGGTTTTGAAAAGCTTAGAGGATGGAGATTCCAAAGACTCTCCGGGCAGACTGTTCCTGTGCCTGACTTCTCTTCCTTATGTCAGCTTGGAACCTCGTCTGTTTAGAATCATAGAACAATTTTGGGTTGGAAAGGACCTTTAGGATCATCAAGTCCAGCTGTTAACCTCATGCTGTCAAGTTCACCAGAGGGGGTTGATCATGGTTTCCCGTGCTCCTGCCACGCACCTCATCTTCGTAGTAACCTTCTGCTTATCGGAGAGCTGCTGTTTGGTCCCCAGGAAGCCTTCCCTTCTCCAAGCTAAGCGAGTAGAGCAAATGCTCCAATCCCCTGACCATCTTGGTGGTCCTCCAATTTATTGGTGCTTTTCTTGTAATGAAGGGGGGAGGGGGCAAAACTGACCAGAGAGTAGAGTGATGAGTAAATAATCAGTTCCCTTAATATGTGGTTTTCTTCTGTTAGTACAAAAAAGGATGTTGTTAGCCTTCATTGCTCAGGGATGCAGTGTTGATTCAAGTTTAGTTGCTAAAACCTCCCATATGATTGCTACTTGCCTTAAAGCTAGGTCATTCGGCATGTGTATCTCAGGTACTACTTTTGATAGGCGTATGTTGTAATTTAGCATAATGTTTTTGTTATTTCAGCCCTGCAAAGTTTTCTCTGCCCACTGGACTGGTTCGTCTCGTTAGTAAGCAGATCAACTGGCACCTAGTACTTGCAAGGTAACATGCTTACATGCTTTTCCGTTTTTGGCAGTAGTGAATGTATCAGTCCTTCCTCTCCTCCCCACTCTGTGCCCACTGCTAAGAATTCTGAGTTAATATTGTGCTAACGTCGTGTTACTCTTTTGGCCAAGAGAAATACTGGAGGCTTTCACAGGCAGCCGTGGGAAAGAAAGGTCAGTCTGCTACATAGGAGCTTCCCTGCTGCTGCCCTTCATGTAATGCATCTCTTGCTCAGGTTTGAATGTCTTAACTTTTGATGCGAAGTGGCTTGTGGTACAGTCGTTCTCAAACACAAGTCCTGAGTTTGATCAGTTAAAGACCTGTAGCTTGGCAGGATATGTAATATAAATCTTTTATTTAAAAATTTGTAGAAAGTGAATATTTACCTTCAAGACTTGTCTGCTATTCTATATTTAGAGGAGCAGTGAGAGTTCTAAGGCTAGAACCAGCTGTTCTGCGGTAATTTTAGCAGCATTGGTGAGATCACTGGCTTTTAAAAATAAGCATAAATATGTACAGAAAAAATGGTTCAATGACATGAAGGTAGTATGGAATGTTTTAGTTTATTTTGTATTATTGCTGAGCATGATCAGTGATTCAGCAAGAGCTCTGTACTGTTGAGAGAGATGGTGATTCTTTGATGGAAGTGGTGATACCTTTTGATGTACAACATGCCAGTTGCAATGTTGTATGTTAGGTGCAAAAACAGGAGATGTGCTCCTAAGGAGATGATGTAACTTACTGAAGTGTGATAGTTGTATATTCCAGATAAAGCAATATATAGTTTTAGATATTGCTATTATAAAATTATCCATAAGCAACATCCGATTCTGACCTCCCCCGCAACAAGATTTTAGACATTGTTTCTGTTTTCTTAGTGCTTCTAGAAAAGAATGACAGATACATTTCAGTGACATGAAGGGAATTTTGTTATAGCACTGTTTTGGGGTTTTTTTCCCCTATAAAAATTGATATTTCACAATTTGTTTTGATTTATGAAAGAGGAAATTTATATCTAACCTTCTAAAAAAGCACCCAGAGCTCCAATGCACATTCTGTAAGGACTGGACTTTAAATGAACTTTCATACCTTTATTTTTCTCTTTCAGCAATGGTAAATTGTTGGCAGTTGTTCAAGACCAATGTGTAGAAATCAGGTAACTTTAGTATTATCTATTGCTTCATGACAGTTGTGGAGTTCTGAGAAACTGTTTCTAGTCATTTGCTAACCATACTTTTAAAGAGTTTTGGTTTTTTTTTAATTTTTTTTTTCGGGGGGGGGGATGTTCTGTGTTGTGAAAGTAATCTATGGAATAATCTTAAAATATATTATTACTTGGAAAGTAGAAGCCTTCTGTTTCTTCTTAGTTCTTGGTCATTCTTTGTTTAAAAAAAAACCACTACCCCTCAAAACCCTCCACAATTATTAAGGTTATAGATAAGTTTATTTAAGTATCTATCTGTATCTCTCTCTTTTTTTTCAAGACGTGAAAGAAAAACAGTCAAGGTGCTTCAAAAGACTCGTGGTCTTTCTAACCTTTGCCTTTCTGTTCCCCTTTAAAGTCATCATAAGAAAACAGAAAATCTCCCCTAACAAATGGGACAATGAGCTGGTATTCTGCTTCTCTGTAGAGTAACTGGCATGTATGATACTTCACTTTATCTTACAAGTAACGTGGATTGCTGTGAAGACTGATTTTTTCCCTTTTTCTTCTGTTCTCTAACAACAAGCTCTCCTTAGCCAGTTCAAGAACACATTTAGCTGTAGAACGGATCGTGATTGAGTGTGTTTACTTGCTTCACAAAAATCCATTTGCTAGAAGGTCAGACCTTCTATTTATATGTAAAAGAAGCAAGTGTATGAAAAGTGGTGTGAACACCATAAATGTCAGCATATAGGCTATAAAATAAATCTTGTGTTTCAATTGTATTAATGTAACTGTATTCTTGCATTGTTTCTAAAATTGTAACCTAGAGAATACTGACTGGTTTTTTTTCTGAAGTTAAATGCTGAAGTTCAGAAATGCTTCTATGCTATTTTGAACAGCATTAATACTAAATGAGGGATATTCATATTTATGTGTTGAGAGGAGGGTTTCTGAAATACTTTTGTGAGTTACTGTAGTTGCCTAAGGGTGAAGGCTACTATCTGCCTTTTTGAACAAGTGGTTAAATACATGCAGACCTTTGAATTGTGCACTTAGAGTGTTTTTATAGTGTTCTGTTTATTCTGGAAAATTGAATAGCTTTTTTTTTTCTTATTTAAATCCATATGAGTCTTTTACTGCAGATCTGCCAAAGATGACTTTGGATCCATAATCGGAAAATGTCAAGGTATACAATACAGAATCATAGAATGGTTTGGGTTAGGAGGGACCGTTTAAAGATCATCTAGTCCAGCCTCCACTAGACACCTTCCACTAGATTAGGTTGCTCAAAGCCCCATCCAGCCTGGCCTTGAACACTTCCAGGGATGGGGCATCCACAGCTTCTCTGAGCAACCCGTTCCACTGCCTCACCACGCTCACAGTAAAGAATTTCTTCCTTTTATCTGATCTAAACCTCTTCTCTTTCAGTTTAAAACTGTTACCCCTTGCCCTGTCACTGCATGCCCTTGTCAAAAGTCCCTCTCCAGCCTTCCTGTAGGCCTTCTTTAGCTACCAGAAGGCTGCTGTAAGATCTCCCCAGAGCCTTCCCTTTTCTAGGCTGAACAGCCCCTACACTCTCAGCCTGTCCTCGTAGGAGAGGTGCTGCAGCCCTCTTATCTTTGTGGCCCTCCTCTGGACCCTCTCCAACAGGTCTACATCCTTCTTCTGTTGGGGGCTCCAGGGCTGGACTCAGTACTCTAGGTGGGGTCTCAGAAGAGCAGAGTAGAGGGGAAGAATCCCCTTCCTCGACCTGCTGGCTTCACTTCTCTTGATGCAGCCCAGGATGCAGTTGGCCTTCTGGGCTGCAAGTGCCCATTGCTGGGTCAATGTGGCAACCTCTATATCCTTACTTAGTGTCTTCATTGTTTATTATTCTGCTAAGTGGTAGTGTCACTTTACATTAAAGATAATGTAACTTCTTAAGCATTGAGAAGAATCTTTCAATAATTTTGCTTTGTGAATAGCCCCATTACCCTCCTTCCCTCATCTTCTTTTCATGATGATTAACAGATAAAACCTGAATCTGAAACGACCTGATAGTTAAAATTAATGGGTTTAGGAGACATAACATGTGTTGGAGGTGGTGGGTTTTTTTTTTTTAATTTTCCTCTGAGATAAGCTTATAATGATGGTAGGCACCCTGCATTTTTTGATGCAGTTGACTGTGTTTTGTTTAAGAGATTATTTTATATTTCACTATTTAATAACTTTCTTTCTTTTTGTTTTTTTTGTAGTGCCGAAGGATCCTAACCCTCAGTGGAGGCGAGTGGCATGGAGTCACGATTGTACGTTACTTGCTTATGCTGAAAGCACTGGAACAGTGAGAGTGTTTGACCTAATGGGTAGTGAGCTTTTGGTCATTTCACCGGTAAGTGCTCTCTGAGATGAAAAATGAATATAGTAGAACTTCTTGTAAGAATAAAAGGTAATTTCCAGTCTCTGGCCTTTTTTTAATCATGACTTACTTTGGTATAAAGGCTTACAGTATGAATACCACGCATAAATGTACCATGAAGTGTTTATCATGTGATGGATATATTATACTTAAGTTTAAGTCATGTGTAGCACTTGTAAAGCATATACTTTGCGCTGTTGTATCCAGTCAGAAACTTAATCTTTCTTTTCTGTTCTTAGAGTTGTGGTAGATCTGCAGGTACATCATATTGTGAAAGTATAGGATCACCTACTTAGTTTGTGTGCAAATAATTACAATTTGTAGTAATAGATATCAAATCAGCAGTGTATATGCAGAGACACTAATCAAGAAATCTCACTGAAAGAGCAGTATGAGGATTTTTTTTTTTTTTCTCAATATGAGAATAGATAATTGCTGTTCATTTGGCCCACGCAGTGTATTTTATATTTTGCATATTCAAAGATTGTATGAAACTAATTTGTGGAGGCGGCTCAAATGTCTTTCCTTATTATATTATCTTTGCAAACTTCAATAAGGCTTCTTTAAAATCAAGATTAGAAGAAGTGTATTTTGTTACTAATATAAACTATGAAACTTTATTTTTTTAAAATACACTTTAATACAATATAGTAAATTTAACTTCCTAGTTCTTTTACTAACCAAGACACTTTCTCCTTTTTTGTTATTTTTTTAAATCCTCTTTCTCTCGCAATGTCTTTCTGCATTTTTGGGTAAAGACAGCAAGTTTTCCAGGAGATCTGAGTTATGCTATTGCTGGATTGATCTTTCTAGAATATAAAGCAAGTGCCCAATGGTCAGCTGAACTGCTTGTCGTTAATTATCGTGGAGACCTGAGGAGTTATCTTGTAAGGTAAGCATAAACTTTGACTTGCTTTGAGAAGGCATGGGAACTTCAAAGAAATTCTTTCTGTTCTTTAAAGAAAATAAATCTGAGATAATATATATATTTCTTTTCCCCCATAGTGTTGGAACAAATCAAAGCTTTCAAGAAAGTCATAGTTTCAGCTTTAGCAGCCATTATGCCCATGGAATAACTACTGTCATTTATCATCCTAGTCACAGGTAAGCATTCTGTTTACTGTCTGCCAATAATATGGAAATGATGAACAAAAGTGGCAAAGTAAATATTGATGTGTGTTGCACAAGGAGGGGGAGGGAAAAAAATAATCTATTTTAATACTGGTATTTAGTGAATCAGTAATAACAAGCCATATATCATTGTACTGATGAAAGAAGGCCTAGTTGGTGATCTCACTTTACTAACTGGATAATGAAAATCGAGTTATGTCCTTTACTGTTTAAGTACCTTGCATCAGCAACATATTTTAGAATGTCAGCAATAGTTTCAAAAGATGTTTCTGAATTTAATGGAAGTAGAGGCTGATGTATATTTTGTTTTGGTTTTTTTTTCTGTCTGGATTTGATTGCTGGACTCCTTGCCCAGCCCACTTTTCCTAGTGCTCTGACTGGAACTGGCAGACTTTGACTTTGGTGTTTGGAATTGTCTTGTAATGCATTTTGTCCATTAGTAATGTGTTTGGTACCAATACCAGACTACCAGGACTAATGACTGCCTGCTCTTGAACCAGATGTAGTTGGAGTAGGTCCTGATTAGCCAATTACTTATGTTAAAAATGCATCCACCTTTTTAATATGTACTTGTTTGTATAACAAAGTAAACTCAGCAACTTATTCTATTTCTCTTCAGTTGTGGGAGCTAAACTTCCTTCTAGATATTTTTCTTCTATTAGATCTAGGATTTAATTTGTCAGTGCAATATGTTATATCATTATATTGTTTTAAATGACAATTAGGCTTGGCTATAGAATACCAACTGTTCAAAAACTTGTTCCTATTCTTCAGTGTTACGTGAGCTGTCCTATCTATCTGAGGAAAGAGATGGTTATTAATGAAAAGCAATGTTGTTCTAGCTTACTACTTTGAGAGATTAATTTTGAATATAGTTTATTCTTTCTACCTAGTCCATATCTAGTAATTCCACATAGTTAATAAGATACTGAATCTAGAGTTCTGAGGTAATAGGTGTGGGTCATGGTGCTTTGGTAGTGCTATTTCACCAGACAACAGAACCTACTAATTCCTTCCTTTGATCAGATCAGAGTTAATGGTTCTTGACACTTGTTTCTACAGTTATCTTTTCTGCTCCTAATATTAGGAAGTAGATAGATTATAACAGTGAGTGTTGCAAAGCATATTGGTTAATGTTCAAAGTATGGTTAAATAATTATTCTGACAACTATAATAGATGAATGTGCTTGCTTTTCATTTTTGGTGCATTTCTGAGCAAATGATGTCAGAAATGGTAAACTCTTATAATAGATGAACCCATTAACAAGAAAATTTAGTAGCTGCCAACGAAATAGTACGGACGTTGCTTTGTGTGGGCTAATGGCAACTTATTGCCGTAGAGGTTTAAAAGAGGAGGAGAGGAGAAGGCAAAGATTTCAAGTTTTGTTTTACTTCTTTCCTCCTACTTCCAAGAGAAGTAATAGCCTCCTACTGTTCTTATAAAGTCTTAGGTTAATGGTTTTAAAACTTGATATTAGTGTGAGGTAAAAGAGCAGGAGGCAATGCTGGTTTTGTGCTTAGGATAGTTTATTCAGAATATTAGTAATTAAAGTTATTTTTAATGGAAACTAATGGCTGGCACTTTTGTTGTTGTTGTTTTCTGTATTACATATTTTCTAGGGAGAGAGATGTCCTTTCCTTACATGAAAAGATGTTATATGTGCTGCTGGAGTAATAAGTTTATGTAAGGTGTATGACATAGACATTCAGGAATTATTTGTTTTTACGATGAAATATTATGACTCCTTCCATGAAAATAAAAATACTCAGGTGGAGTCCTCTGAGATCATAATATCTTCTGCTATGTGCAGTCTGTTGACTTGCTTAGTGAAGCTGAAAAACTGATACTTGAAAGAATGCACAATTGGATGGAATGGATGGAAAGCAGAACGAATGGATGTTTTGCCCATCATGTAGGCAAAACTTTTTCTCTTCTGTTTTGAATTTGCTCTGTGCTAGAAAACTTCTGAATTAGACATTACAGAACTCTAAATTCGTAGAATCATAGAATGATTTGGATTGGAAGGGACCTTTAAAGGTCATTTAATTCAACTAACCCCCCTGTAGTGAGCAGGGACACCTTCAACTAGATCAGGTTGCTCAAGGCCCCGTCCAACCTGGCGTTGAATGTCTCCAGGGATAGGCCATCCACCACCCCTCTGGGCAACCTGTTCCAGTGGTTCACTACCCTCATTGGAAGGGGGGGGGGGGATTTTTTCCTGGTCTAAATCTACTCTCTTTTAGTTTAAAACCATTCCCCCTTGTCCTAGTGCAACAGACCCTGCTAAAAAGTTTTGTCCCGGTCTTTCCTGTAAACCCCCTGAAGGTACTGAAAGCCTGCAATAAGGTC
>JAAGAY010132728.1:0-28764 GCA_011801015.1 Ardeotis arabs | reverse complement strand
TGATGATGTCTCTTCCCGCTTTGTTCAACATTGGTCTGCTGCTGTTCCTGGTCATGTTTATCTATGCGATATTTGGCATGTCCAACTTTGCCTATGTTAAGAGGGAAGCTGGGATTGATGACATGTTCAACTTTGAAACCTTTGGCAACAGCATGATCTGCCTATTTCAAATTACCACATCTGCTGGCTGGGATGGTTTGCTAGCCCCGATTCTTAACAGTGGGGAGCCAGACTGTGACCCTAACAAAGCTCACCCAGGGAGCTCCGTTAAAGGCGACTGCGGCAACCCTTCCGTTGGGATTTTCTTCTTTGTCAGCTACATTATCATATCGTTTCTGGTAGTGGTGAACATGTACATTGCTGTGATTTTGGAGAACTTTGGTGTTGCTACTGAAGAAAGTGCTGAACCCTTGGGTGAGGATGACTTTGAGATGTTCTATGAGGTTTGGGAAAAATATGATCCAGGTGCAACACAATTCATAGAATATAGCCAATTGTCTGATTTTGCAGCTTCTCTGGATCCTCCTCTTAATATACCAAAACCAAACACAAGTCAGCTTATTGCAATGGATCTGCCCATGGTAAGCGGTGACAGAATTCACTGCCTTGACATCTTGTTTGCTTTCACAAAGCGTGTTTTGGGGGAAAGTGATGAGATGGATGCCCTCAGAATACAGATGGAAGATCGATTTATGGCAGCCAATCCTTCTAAAGTCTCCTATGAACCAATTACAACCACATTAAAACGGAAACAGGAGGAAGTGTCCGCTACTATCATTCAGCGTGCTTATCGACGTTATCTTTTAAGACAGTCAGTAAAGAAACTTTCATTTATGTATCAGAAAGACGGGGTTGATCTGCTTATCAAAAGAGATATGTTTATTGGTAAGCTAAGTGAAAACTCACCTCCAGAGAAAATGGATATGTCTGCATCCACTACATCTCCGCCTTCTTATGACAGTGTAACAAAACTAGAAAAAGAAAAATTTGAAGATGACAAATCAGAAAAAGAAGACAAGGGCAAAGACAGAAAAGGAAATTAAAAGACATAAAGAGATTGTCCATAGTGAATGTTCACAAGCCTGAGAAGATGACATTTTTATCAACAGCACTCTTATTGGAGGATTATGCCAAAATTACAAGTTTTTACATATTTACTCACTGCTACAGTCAGTGCCTGTACTGAGACAATGACATTTCACTAGCAAACTCTCAGTCTGTAGCAGGGAAACAACCTTACCAGAGAGAAATAGTTTTTATTATCAGCTGGCACTAATGAAGAGGAGACACAAAATTTCTACTTGGACTGTAGGAACCCTTAATGGAGTGCAAAATTACCAGTCCTAATAAGTCTGTATTTTTGTGGAATAAGTGTATCCACTGTGTACATTTCATCTACTATGTATGTCCTATGTGCCTCCATTTTTTTCATGATCTCGTTTGCTTTAATTCACATCCAGCTATTTGTAATTGTGCTGTGCTGAGAAAAAAAAAATAAATACTCTTGCAGAGGAACATAAATGTCAGGAATACGTAATTATGGCATCATAATGTGAATGTAGTTCTCTTCAAGCCACTTCTAAAAGAAAAAAAACCCCAAGATTCCAGGATCTAGATCAAATCAACAGCCAATGATAAAAAATAACAGAGTATAGATAGAGAATTTATCAGAAAACAAAACAATGGAATAATTTTCACAGAAAAGAGACTGGTAGTTTAGTCTCATAGTTCTAATATGCTTATGTTTAATACCTTTTACTAATTTTTAATTAATAATACAGTCAATTTCAGATACAGTGATTTAAATAAATGATGCTACACACACAGCCCCTGTTTTGAAAAATGTGAAACTATGAAAAAAACATCATTACTTTCAGAGTCCAAGATATCTTGTAATTCCTGAGAGATTTAAACAGCTCTTTTCACAGAAAAGCTATGAATGCCAAATTGTGCCCCCAAGGAATTACTGAAATAAAAAAAAAAGTTGTAATCTTTTTTTTTCTTTTTTTTTTTAACTGTAGACCCTGAGATTTCATGAGTAGCTTCCACACTTCATTCCAAAGTCTGTTTCTGAATTTATTATTTCACATTAATATATCCCACTTAGGACAATAATCAAAGCTACGTGTATAAATTGATAGTGAAGTACTTTTGGGGACAAATACTACCTTAATGTATACCTCAGGCTTAAATTTCCATATTTTGAAAGGGTGGGTCATGCCAGAGGGTCATACACAAAATATGTACATCAGAGATGGTTTTAACCCCCTATGGCACTTTAGTCGGGTTTCCACTGTATGTACTGCAATCTTCCATAGAAAGCTGAGATGACTAAAAGGATGTACTTAAATCAGCTTTGCCCTGCATTGTGGTTTAGATTGCTTTTTTATCATCCAATCTGACACTATATATGTAAGTAAAATATCCTATGTTATTTAATCAGTTGTTTTATGCAGTGGTACCTGTTTGAACAAAGAGACAATGACCTAAGTACTGTATTTATTGAGTCAAATACATACCCTAGTAAGTGTAGCTTATAACATTTCAATAGATAATATGGTATATTCTGTAATACTCCAAATAATTGGGAAGCTTTAACTGATGCATGCTTGCTGCTATTATCCTACAGCTATTAAAGTCTAAGATGGGAAGACATGTGAGTGGTAAAAAGAAAAAAACTATTCAACGAGACCATCATTCTTCATACCAGTAAGCAATAGTTTGCTGCTATTACAGATTTTATTTCGTTTGAGTTTTGTAATCAGCAAATAGCAGTAAATAACCAGACTACACAGGACAAATATATTGCTTAAAATGTGGGGCTAGAAAAAAACTTTTATAATATATATCTATTGATCTATTATTGTTATTTTGAAAATAATTTTATTTTATAACATTTTATACTTGCTATAAGAAACTACACATATCTTCATGTTGTTAGTAATTTTTATTGCTGTCTATCTATGACACCTTGTTGGGAAACCTAAGATATAATGTGAATTGGTAATTGCAAGTTCCTGCTAGTTATATTAAACTATTTTAATAAGGAATAATTTTAAAAGAAATGGACAGTACAGTTTTTTTTCAGATCAGTAGGTAGATCTTTGTATGTGAAACGATAGAAGAGTTTCTTTTGAAATTATAATCTATCTGTCAATTTTCAGTTTAATCTTAGTCATAGAAACATTGCTTTTCCCTGGTGTTGGTCTCACACTGCTTTTTCTTGTTGATTCATGCTGCAGTAGAAGCGCTTTAAATATAATTTGTTATTCAAAATCTTTCTTCATGAGAATGAATAGTGAACTTGAGCAATGGACAGTGGAATACCTTGCATTCCTTACAAAAGAACTAGAATATAGATGGGCTCCTGCTTTTGTAGAAACTCTTGGCTCATAGCATACTGATGAACTGCATGCAGGAAGTTGTTTTACCAAAAATAACTACATTGCTAACAACCCAAAAGAATAAAGATAACCTTTTTATGTACTTGGTTTAGTCTTTGTGGTTTTATTGTATGAAGTTTATACAGATTAATAAGTAATGGTTGGTAAAATTGAGGGGGAGCAACTTTAGCAATGAGGAAATGTGTTTTAGACCATCTAGATCACGTCACTATGATTTAGATCAATATCATCTTGTCACCATTTAGATGAAATGAAATGCTTATGTTGTCTTGAATAGAGAAGTTTTCCTATAACTCAGAAAAGAATCACATTCCAGCTGTGTGGTTTTTTTCTGTCAGATTTTTAAGTTGCCCAGGAAGAGCTCCAGTGGTGTCCTCTTGTAGCCAAGTCCAATGGAGGCTGGCTCCACATTCTTGCAGAGCAGCGGATCCAGCAGATGCTGCTCATCCTGGGGTGGGTGGTCTGGGATCTGTCACCACAATAGCCCCACAGGGAGATAACAAAGTCACTTAAATCCTATTCCCACTCAAGAAACCTGTGCTTGCCAAGAGAAGGGAAAAAGACCCGTTAGAGGTATTAACAGTCACCCATAGCTGTCTTCAGGCAACTGATGCCTTTACAGAGTCCAACAGGCATGGTCCCTGGCATGGATGGCAGGGTGTGGGCAGGTGGACCTGTGCATGGAGTAATTAATGTTTTTTTTTTCCTTTCTTATTTCTGTTGTGAAGAGTAGCTGCTGTATACTTGGGTGAGCATAGCCAACAGAAAAAAAAACCTCAAGTATGCTATGCTTTGAAGGACAATGTGTATGTTTTTAGTAACTGTATCTGATTTGAATTAAAATGTCTGCGTCGTTTTTTTTTTAAATCCAGAATAGTTATTGTTTTAATATCTTAGTTGCTAACAATAATTGTACAAAGTAATGCTTTAAAAAGCATGAAATGATAGAATCGTAGAATAGTTTGCGTTGGAAGGGACCTTTAAAGGCCATCTAGTCCAAACCCCGCTGCAAGGAGCAGGACATCTCCAACCAGATCATGCTGCTCAGAGCCATGTCCAACCTGGCCTTGAATGTTTCCAGGGATGGGGCATCAACCACCTCTCTGGGCAACCTGTTCCAATGTTCCACCAACATCATCGTAAAAAATTTCTTGCTTATATTTAGTCTAAATCTACCTCCTTCTATTTTAAAACTATTACCCCTCGTCCTATCACAACAGGCCCTGCTAAAAAGTTTTTGCCCGCCTTTCCTCTAGGCCCCCTTTAGGTAGTGGAAGGCTGCTATAAAGTCTCCCTGGAGCCTTCCCTTCTCCTCTCCTTCTCTTGTCAGCCTGTCCTCCTAGGAGAGGTGCTTCAGCCCTCTGATCATCTTTGTGGCCCTCCTCTGGACCCTCTTCAACAGGTCCACATCCTTCTTATGTTGGGGGCTCCAGAGCTGGATGCAGTACTCCAGGTGGGGTCTCACAAGAGCAGAGTAGAGGGGCAGAATCACCTCCCTCGACCTGCTGGCCATGCTTCTTTTGATGCATCCCAGGATGTGGTTGGCCTTCTGGGCTGCAAGGGGGCATTGCCGGCTCATGTTGAGCTTCTCGTCCACTGGTACCCCCAAGTCCTTCTCCTCAGGGCTGCTCTGATCCATTCTCTGCCCAGCCTGTATTTGTGCCTGGGATTGCTCCAACTCATGTGCAGGACCTTGCACTTGGCCTGGTTGAACTTCAGGAGGTTTGCATGTGCCCACCTCTCCAACCTGTCAAGGTCCCTCTGGATGGCATTCCTTCCCTCCAGTGTGTCGACCGCACCACACATCTTGGACGCAAACTTCCTGAGCACTCTATCCTGCTGTCCACGTTGCCGACAAAGATATTAAACAGCGCCGGTCCCAATACTGACCCCTGAGGAACACCGGTCTTCGCTTGGACATTGAGCCATTGACCACAACTCTTTGAGTGCAACCATCCAGCCAATTCGTCATCCACCGAGTGGTCCATCCATCAAATGAGTATGTAATATTTTTTCTACAAATTTAGTAGTGTGCAAAAGTATATGAGATCATTTATAAAATCATTTTACCCCATAAAATTTCTGTCATTGTTAAAGTTATGTGTCTTGAAACCATAATCCAATTGAAGTGACTCTCCATTTTTGTCGACTCAAATTCTAAACTTTTGGGTCCTTTCCTAAAAGAGTAATATATTTGCAGATTTCAAGTGTACATATTTAAATGAACTTGTATCATTCATATTTCTTTGAAATTATTCCAGTATAGCTGGAAGTTATTTGCTTTTATGGAAGGCAGTTGACTTGCAGTCTTCCTCCTTAACCTGCAGGTGTAAAATATATTCAAGTTTTAATGTTGATATAAGACAGATGTTTCGATGTAATGGGTCAGTCATATATTAGTATGCAAAGCATCAAGCAAAATTTCTAGAACAGGAGGACGCTGCACTCTCTTACTGTCCTAGTTCACAGAGAACGAAAAATTGCTAAGAAAGGCTCCCTTAAAATTTTCACAGAAATGAGCTTTTTTTTTTTTTTTAACTGGCTGTCACCCACCCAGGAATATAAGTGTATTTTATTTTATGAAGGTAGCATCAACGCCACCTCCCCTCCCCCCTCAAAAAACCCAAACAATCAAAAATATATTAGGACACAAAAGGGGAAAATTTCTGGTTACTTAAGATCTTGGCCTTGCTCTGTTTCACTTCTAAGGATGGGACAAAATCACTTGTCTTGTAAAAATATAAAAGGGAAAGATGGCAGGGGGAAGATAGAGGATATTGCTCATTCACCTCTTTCATAAAGAAGCCTGAAATATCTTCTGGGGGTTGTTGGTATTATTTTTGAAGCAGAAATGTGTGTTGCCGAGTGCCATGAAGACATCAGATTCAGTAAAAGCATCTCTCCCCTGGCTGCGAGCAGCAGATTTGCAGCAAGCGCTGCTGCGTGCAGCAGAGGGCAGCAGCCGCTGCCGGATGCGCGGGGCGCTGAGCCCGGCGGCTGCAGCCGCAGGAAGGTGGAGGGAAACGGACATGGCCGGCTCGGGCACAGGGGGTAGCTTGGAGCTTTCTAGAGAATCTATAGATTTTATACTTGTTTTGGTCCAGTGAACTAATGAACTACAACGTGGTAACTCGGCTTGTTGTGTAAAGATAGCTTGTTAGCAATACTTTTGTGACTGGACCAGCAGTTTTTGGATTTAGGTTCTGTATCCTGTAGGGCATGTGGCCCTCTGTCCAGGGCTGACACCACATTGCTTAGGAACTGCCACCTTTCTCTGTGCTTACTAAAACATAGCTGAAGGGGGTTGATGCACTGTGGAATTCCACAGATAGTTTTATCTTTACTTTTATTAATAGGCATTATTCATTTAATTCCACGGTGCACCCATGAAACAGCCCCAGCCTTCTAAAAGAATCACATATGAATCTGACTCATTTTCATGGCAAACAGTCATAAAAAACATGAAGTATTATTAAAAATGCCATTTTTTTTTTTGGGCACAGAAAATTCTTGCGATACTAATTCTACAGTATATATTCAGAAAGGCTTATGTAGTTTTTATAATGCATTATGAGAAATAATCTGAAGTATCTGCAGTGTAGGAATATTTAATGGCTCTCAAACCTCTGCATTAGCAGCATCATTTTCAGTGGGGGATGGGACTCATATTTTTTATTCTTTGAGCACAGCTAGCTTTTGTCTATGTGATGCAGCATGCAGTCTCTGTAGTTAGCTGTTTTATTTTTCCTTACTGATCAGTGGGAGCTGTTTCACAGTGAAACAGACATATCTTAGTGCTTGCCTTAAAAAAAAAAAAAGAAAAGAAAAATCATACTGCAGTGCAACCCAAGCAACATAAACTGCGGCACATTGTTGTCCCTCTAGAGAGGGAAAATTGCATGCCGAAGCACACATGATCTCTGCTGCAATAAAAGCTTTTGATGAAAATAAGAAATGACACTTCATAAACAATTTATAACAACCAAAACCAGCAGTGCCAGACATGCTCTGCACTTGCGTTTTCTATTGTCTTAAAAGCATGTTACTTTAACAGCAATCTTGATATTAATCTTTGTAGAATCTGACAGCTGATTAAAAAACCCCATAATATGTTTTTCAGAAAATGTATATCTGACACAGAATGTAATAAGCTGTTTTCATTTTCAGAGTAGTATCTATCTGTAACATTCACGTTCAAAAAATGGTCAGAGAATTACATGCTGTATTGCTGTCCCCAGTATTGCTTTATAAAAATGTCATGCTTGCAGATACCATAGCAACCCTGTCATGTGGTACTTTTTGACTGCAAAACTATACAGTAGTGTTATGCCCATATTCTGCAGCAATACTTGCATTAATATCTGTATCTAATGTTTAGTAAATACTGCATCGGTATCCACCACAATAGAGAAACGGGACTATGCTGGCTGTGATCATGTTCATGGTCTCAGGCAGGCAAAAAGTTAAAATACTCTCTCCAGTAATAGGCATTGTGAATCCCTGTAACCTTTCTCTTGTCTTAACTTCATGATGGCCTTGATAGCTCTCAAATGTGATGTATAAAGGTTCATGCAGCATTGTATATTTATTTTATATAGATGGAAAGCAACTGCTCATACCCTAGCAGTGTAAGACTGGAAAATTGTATGTGATTTATGCGGTGATGAATAGGTGGGCAGATAAATGCAGGCTCCTGATAGCCTCTGTCTGGAGCTGCATGTACACCCAAGAAAAAAAAATTTTTTGGGAGTGATGCTCAAGAGCACTGTGAACTCACCAGCTTTACTGCTCTTGCTTTCTCATTTATTTGAAAAGCATTTACTTGAAATTTCATTTATCTGACATGCTGAAACAAGCTTTTAGAATTTTACTTTTGTATGAAAAGTAAAAGAATAAGGAAGTGAGAATGTTTGTGTTGAAAGGGTAGTAACTAATGGCAGATATGGAGAAAATATAATAAAATGTTAACATGATTTTTCTACTTTTATTTTAGGATTAAAACCTTTATGTCACAATTGAATTCTACCCCATATAAGGAGAGGTTCAAACACAGGAAATTTCAAAAGGTACACAGAAGAACTAATGACAGGAAAGGAAATTACAGTGCAGATATTACTGAAAGGTTATTAATATAAAAATCTTTTGCAGAAGTTAATTGGAAGTTGATGCACTCTATAACTAAAAGATTGCACCAAAGAACAGAGCAGTGAGAGAAAACTGCAGCAGAATACGATTAGAAATGGTTGTCTTGGCATAAGTGAATCTGTTTTGCTTCTGTGATCAGAGAGAAAACTTCATACTAAAATCTAGGATCAAAAAATACTTTACACACCTCTTACTATCCAAAAGGTACTGGCAACATATGCCATTACTGCTCATCTTTGATGTAAAACATATTAAAAAAGGTTACAGATTTAGCATTGTTATTTCACAAAAGATAAGCAAGATTTATAATCTCAAGGTAAATCATGCAGGGAGAAGACTTCAAAAAAAATGAATGTAAGAGGATCTAACTAGATGTGTATCCAAGAGCCAAGTCTCTGAAATGTTACATATATAAGTGTAACAGTAGTAATAATATCATATTGTACAACCCCAACACCTGAGGTTCAGGGCACTGGAAGGAAGCCATGCAGGTAGAGGAATGGGCAGGAAGGATTTCAGAGTCCAATAATGAATATAAGTGTCTTTCTAATTACAAAAAGTTAATCTCAAAAACCTTTTTGTGGCATTTTTTTCTACACCTAAGGTTAAACATAAGTCACTATAATTAATTTGTTTAATATTATGTGTGATGATTAATGTTTATAAAATATCAATATATTGCTTTTTCTGCTCATAGTTGGAATTGTTAGAAGACAACAATTGGCCTATTGGAAAGGACAGCTATTGGAAGTGGCATAATTTTAGTGAAATAGGACAAACATTAATAATATTTAGTGGATCTTTCTATATGAAAAGAATGTAAGACCTTCTAACTGCTCTCAAGTCTATTGGCAATGAGTCAAGAATAAATTAGCCTCTACTTGGACTACCACCAAGGTTAGATTGCCATGACATTGGCATGATAATACAGATTAATTAACAACAATACTACGCCTATTCTATGAGTAACTAATAGAAATTGAAGAACAAAGTTCATTGACAACGGCCAAATATTGTGAGAATTTATTGGTTTTCACTTACCAACATTACTGTAAAAAAAACCAAAACAAACCAACCCTACTTTAAAGCTTTTCTTATATTAAGACTTCCTGTTCTTGTACACAAAATGTTGATTTCTGCAAGATTATAAATCATTAAAATCCATAGGTTTGCTGCATAAAACATAGCATCTCCTAATAGCTTGATTTCAGTGTACTTTCTTGATTTATTGTCAATTCTCTGACAATGTAAGAGGATAAATGAAAGCAGTTACTTCAAGTACATGAGGCCCATCTTTCCAAAGCAGTATTTTAGAACTGCCTCTTTCTAAAATAATTTGACAGATAAGGTGTACAGAAGTTGCACTATGCATTTTCCAATATCTACAGTTGTCACTATTACTGTTTCAAAAACCGATGACTGGGACTCTTTCAAAAGTAAGATTTCTTAGATGAGGGATTTCATTTTTTTTTTTTTATTTGATGAGTCTCTTCAAAATCTTTACCAGTAACTTTTCAGGGGATAGAATTATGCGCCATATACTGGAAAGAGGTGTCTGTTGCTTCTAGATATTATTCTAATTTTGCTAATATATCTTTTGATAATGTTTCTTTAATATTAAAGTATGTTGGGTTGCACTAACAGTTGATTTTGACACTATGCTGTCTATGATGGTCAAGACTAAGACAATTTGTGTGTTTTCATCACATTAGTTAGATACCAGATTATGCATACAGCCTTAGTTCTACTGTCTTGCGTAGTTTCCTGACTTTCACCTTTTATCATTGACACATGTAGTGGAAACGTCTGAACATTTAAAAAAAGATTCCCCTGAAGCCCGGGAACCCAGGTCTAAGGATTGATTAATTAGGGAGCTCAACAATAGTAACTCCATTGAGATATTTTTGAGAACCTGATGTCTGTGTGTTTATAACAAATCTAGAGAAAGAATATGTAAAAACTTTTTTTTTTTTTTGCTAAAAAGGAAAAAAGTAAAAACTGAAAAAATGTTAAAATACAATCTGTTGACTTCTTATTTCTCTCCCTTATCTCAGAGTAGTAGACTTTTGCAGAAAACAACCACCTGATTAAAGCCCAGGAGAAATGAACATTCTTGAACACAAGTGATTATTAAAACTTTTAGTGAGAATCAGGTCTACTCATATAACAAAGTTATAAAGTTAAGAATTCAGAAATTCATACTCACTTTAATGGAACTGCTTTATCTATAAAGGCAAGGGTAGCAGATGTGCATAGGTGATGTAAGGTTCAAAAGACTAATAAAGGAAATCTTTTAAAGTATTTTAACACCCAAAACCAAAAAACCAAAAACAGTTATCAGAGTCCTGTGTAAGAAATTAATCTAAAATTTGTCATTCTCAATGTGAATTTTCTCATAAAATTCTGCTCTAAGTTTCTGTTTCTGTAGGTGAGATGCATTTGAGATGCATGTCCCTTTGGTTGAACAAGGAATTTAAGCAAGGTATAGCACTTTTGTTCAATTGCTTAGTGCGTGGTCTGTTTTTGGAGAGAACGGGAGTTGGTATACCATAGTGTGCTGCATCTCAAATCCTATTTCAGATGTCCAAATTCTTTCTTAGTCCCCAAGGTTTGGCTTTAGGATATCAAGTCCAGTGAAAAGACGTATTAGAAGGCCAACTGTAATTGAACTAAACAATGGATTAAATTATTTAATATACATTCTATATCTTCCTCAATTCTGATAGTACTCCTCTGCACAGGTAAAGAATTACTGCTTTTTTGAGATGCATGTCTAACAGCTGAAAAAAACCTTAGAGTTTCAGAATTCATATAGCACCCATTTGATATGAAGGAGTCAATACATTTACCTTTAATGGCACATCTAAGTGCCTACACCTGTTGCTCTAGACATAGGTTCTTTTCCCTTCTGACTTTAAGGCAGTTCTAGTAGAGTATAATGCAGTCTCCGTCTCTCCTTCTCCTTTCCGCTCTATTCCTAATGCACGGTACTCAGCCCTTCCTCATAGAGATAGAAGATATTTTAGAAGCCATTTTAAAACCCTTTGCTAACTTAAAATGCCTTGTATAAGTATAAACAGAAGCAGGTAATAGTTCATGCTTAGAGACATATAAGCAACTCAATTATTGGGCTTCTACTTACTTTTTTTCATATTAAAACATGTCCCATCTGATGAACATGATAAAGACTTTTGGAAAGTATTTTGTTTATTCATAACCTTGCAAGAGAGTTTTTTAGGTTTGCATTTTCTTAACAGTTTCAAGTATAGTTAAATGTCAGGGCAATTTCAGATATGAACTTCTCTAACACTTAAAAGGTTTTCTCATGGTGCCTAATGACTTTTCTAAAATCTTTCTGATCTATACAGCACTAAGTATATTTTTAAAAAAATTTAAAAGTAGAATCTGGCAGAGCCTAATCTAAATTTCTAGTCTTTCTGAGCATAGCTGAGATGCTGGTCTGGAAAACCTTCCTCGGAGATCACCAGCTGCTGGACATTTCGGTGGTGAGAAATCTTGGGGCACCTTTAATGCCAAAAAGTTAACAAATGTTTTACCAGGCTAATCGAAGGCTTAGCTGATTCCCTGGATGAGAGATGGACCAATCTATTGCTTTCTGATTCTTCCCAGCCTGTTCATTGCTGATGCACACGGTAAGTTACTGAGCAGGTAGATAACTCTGCCTTTCAGCACACCACAAACAAGAGCACACACCATCTTAATCCTTCAATAGATCTGTTTATGAAAGCACAGCAGTTAACAAGTCATTCCTCCACCCTGCACATTGTGGTGAAAGCCTGTGCCAGCAGAACTGGCAAACTGTTGTGGATGAGGTGGGGTTTGGTTTCTCTATCGCACTTTTCTTCTCTTTACTGTTTACCAGGGTGTGAGGTGAGGGAAATAAGGGAAGAGATGGAAAGAATGAGGAGAAGGACCTCAGTTCAGAAAGCTCACAAGGAGGTTGCCAGAGAAGGGATAAACACAAAGGAAAGGAACAAAACAAAGCTGAGCAGTAGGTTTTGTTCCAGACTGTTGAAGACTGAATAAGCCAAACTGTTTTATGACTAGTGTTATAGGCAATCTTGGTTAATTATTATGGGCAAACTGGTTGATTTAGCATTAAGACAAATTATGTAGTAAAATCATGAGTCCACTGAAAATATGAAAACCTTTCAACTTAATTTCAGTGAGGGAATTCTCTAGGATAAGGGGTATTGAGCAATTGCACCACTTTCTTTGTATTTATAAAACACACATGCACAAGAGTTTCTGGGTGCATCTGATAGTGCAGTGTATTTCAGTTAGCATTCCATATCGCTATCCTCTCCTAATCTTAGTTGTTCTTAGCTAGGAGAGCAGTTGGGTCACTTCATTGGTTTTGTCAGCACTGTCCCCTAATACCTTTAGAAGCTCCAGAACTCTTCTGGCCTTTCAATGCAGATTAAAAACCTTGGGAACATTTATATTCCAATGTAACTGAAGAACATTATAAGTGTCTTGAGAAATCTGCTAGGATAGACTGTCAGTTTAGCAGTTCTTTCACAAGGTAGGCATGAAAGTTGTTCTGGGAAAGCCTTGTCAAAGTTTTTTTTGAGAAGAATTTGTTATAGTGCTGTTTGGTAGTTTTGATGTTCCAGGTTTATGTAAGAGACTTATTAACACAGCTTATTAACACAGGTGCTAGACAGTGAATGAACACAGAGAAGTTAGGGTCAAATCTTACCAAATAAGTGAATTTTCCTGAAGTTGAATGATCTAGGAAGAAAATTTTATTCCTTACATGTTATCAGTGCAAAATTGTTCTCTTATTTTCCAATATTCCAGTTTCTTTCCTTGAAATGTAATGCATTAATCTTTAATTTCCTGATTCAATGTGAATATAGTATGAGTAATGCTGGCAGCCATAACTTTTATAAAGCTAGTTATCAAACAATCATCATTTCGTTTAAGTGGGTATGTTTTATGTATCTGTGGCTTTCTTTTTCCTTCTTTAAAATTCTTGAGAACTCTTTGGTGAGTAAGATCTGGTGTTGGTGACTCACTGTGATTTTTGTTTCAGTAGCACTTCTGACAGCTGACATCTCTGAAAGTGTCTCATCCTTACTAATTGTCAAGTAGAAGGTCTAAATTAGGCCATAGTTTCAGAAACATATTTAATTGCCATAAGCTTGTAATGTAAGTGAAAGAAGCAGCTCTGCCCTTCCCTTTCCCCTAGCTTAGCTCAACCATTTATGTTGCCCTATAACAGACTAGACTGGAGAACTAAAAACTCAGGGAGAACAAAAAAAAAAGGTGTATCTTTAACCTAGGTAATTTTCCTATTCAATTCACTATATGGCCATAAAAATGCTTGTGGTAGATCGAAGGGAGGTAGACAGCAGTTAGCAATGCTGTTTTGTACTAAATTTGTATTTGTGAAAGCATGGCTTTGGATATCTCTTGGTGGTCCCTCAAGCTTAAGCCTTGACATTTTCCTTTCCTTCTAGAAGAGGACTAAAGTTACAAAGTAAACAAGAAAGCATCTGTATTATGAGAATTAAGAATCCGGTTTCAGGCCTTGTGGTATCCTATGTCGAAACGGCAACGTAGGTCAAACTCAAACCTGCGTATGTTTGGTTTACAATATTCTATACCATTGACATAGTCTGTTCTTAAAACCAAGAAATTTGGTCACTAAAATTGGTAGCTTTTCACTTTTGTAATATGGATGAAAATTCCATTTTTATCTCCATTCTGCTTCACTTTTGTGTATTAAATTCATTTTGCCAAAATAGAACTTTTTCATATCAGCAAAGATAATATTCAGTGAAATTCTCAAAATGCTATTTAGTTTGAAATTAATATTTGATTGATTTATTTTGAGCTCTTTTATTTAAAATGGTACCCAGTTGCCAGTTAAATCCACTACGAGAAACTCAATGGGCTCAGGAGGTGCTGCATCTTAGTAGTGAGGGGTTGCTCATCGGCAGGATTCTGCCAAGATGTGATGTAGCAGCTCCCACTGAGTCCACAGCTCAGCAGAGGCCAGAAGTCGGGTATTGCTAGTTAGCCTACCTCACCATCCTCTGATGATCCTGTGATTCCCAGGAGCATGACTACTGCATACTGCTCAGCATACAGCCCTGTGCTGTCTTTGCCTCTGTGCAAATGCTTGCTGACTTGTAGATTGAATATCAACTAATATGGTGTGTTGTTATATTTTTATTAATTATATTTCTCTACCATAATTTCTTAGTTATAAACTGATGCTCATTTAAAAAAAAAACAAAAAAACCCAAAAAAAAACAGAAAAAACCCACCACAACCAACAACCCCCAAAACAAAAACAAACTACTAAAACTAGCCAAACAAGAAACCAAGATTACATTTATGGAAACTCAACACGATTGTATTAGAACTTTCATGCTTTATGACTAGAGAACATCTTGTTTATGGACACCTAAGTTTCAGTTTATTATTTAACTTTCTGTTTCTGTTAAGATTATTATTTAAAAA
This sequence comes from Ardeotis arabs, assembly GCA_011801015.1. Classification (NCBI taxonomy): domain Eukaryota; kingdom Metazoa; phylum Chordata; class Aves; order Otidiformes; family Otididae; genus Ardeotis; species Ardeotis arabs. The sequence continues at coordinate 13,720 of JAAGAY010132728.1, read as the reverse complement.
CCACCATTGTCTAGTAGTCTTATTGCTATAAGCTATGTCAGCAGTATAGATATGTCCCTTCATAGCAACTCTTATGTTCTTCTCTAAGTTTAATCACAATAATTAAAATGTACTCAGGAGTAGCTTTTCCTTACATAGCTTTATTTTCCATGCCTTCTGTTGCAGCTAGTTTTATAGCCTCAAATGCATGATGCAAAATTTCTTAATTGTGCCTTTCAATCATTTTACTTTCAGCACAGGAATTATTTTCTTCAAAGTTTTGTCTAGCCAGAAAATCACTTCCTTGTTCTTTCTACATCTTGGTCACAGTAATCCCTATATTTGTCACCGCCAAAGTAGATTATTCCATATGTAGCTACTGATTTATCAGCCGGTCATTTTGTCCACCCATAAGAGAAATAAAAGATGTGTAGCCAATCAATTTCTCTTACTTCTGAGTGAAGATTTTTAAACCTGGATCCTTCTTGGGAGTTACCTCTCCTTAACCAATCCTGCCACAAATAATCAGACAAAAGTATGACTACAGTGCAGTTAATGAATAATATATAGTGCCACCTCTTAAGATGTGCTCATTTTGATTATTCCAGTTTCCAATCCCACTGTTTTTTGACAATGAATCTTTAGAGGGACATAGAGGTAGAGAAACCCAACACAGGCTACTTCCATTTTAGAAGAAGAGGACTTTGCTCCAGTTCCAAGTACAGTTGTAGTATATACAACTCTATTTTTTTTTTTAACATGGAAAGGTATCTTGGCTGGAGGAAAGTGAGATGGCAGCAGGGTGGATGGGTTAAGGCAGAGGCAGTGACCTGGTGAGGTAGAAGGAGAACCCATCATTGCGGCTCAGCTACAAAATGTCTGGGAGCAAGTACCGTAGACAACTGAGGTGATAACTTTGGTATGTGGTAGTTGTATAAAATCCAGGGTCGGATATAAGATATCATCCATTCAGTGAACTTATTTCGCTTTCAAGTGGACTTCCATCTTTTGGTTACGTCTCCCTGTATTATTTACTCCATGAAGATCTGGGAAATTTTAGAATCATTGGAAGAAAAAAAAAAAAAAGGGTTAGATTGGGTTTCTTTCTGGATTTTGAGCATAAAAAATTATTAGTGAAGAATACATAGAATCTGGGGATTAATATGATTTCCTCTTCAGGATTTGCATAACTTGAAAATGCATCATGCATAACTATCTTTGCCATAGCCATGTTTTCCAGGGATCAGAAGAGATTTTTTTTTTAAAGGAGTTTTTATTCTATTAAAGATAAGTCTTTGAATTCTATAGATCTTTTTATAAAGCAAAATGTCTCCATGACTTTTTTATAAAGTAGACCATGTACATATTTATTACCATGCAGCTAATTTTTTTTTTTTTTTTCATTTCTACACTAATTGTTCTTAAGGCATTTAGAGTCAAAATTAGGGATTTCTGTTTTTTGTATTATTTCTTGATGTCTGACAGGACAGATAATAATATTAAGACATAATGTCCCATGGGGTGTTTTTCTTTTTAGCATCTTGCCACTCCACCTATAATGGCTTTTAATCACTTTTGGCTGCCTCAGCCTACCAACCTGAGTCATGCTGTCAGGGAGCAGATTGTACCTAAGCTGAATGCAAGGATTCCCAGATAGTGATTTTTTTTTTTTTTTAACTTTTTTTTAAGTCAACCTGATAGAGTTATCTCATATTTGTGAGCAACTGTGAGAAGTTCTCCCTCAAAATATTTATTAATCATTACATTTAAGAAATTCACCTTTTAGCAGCAATAAACCTTTTGATAAAGAACATGCATAAATTTGCTGCTTTGAATAATCGTTGTTTCTGATATGAGTATCTAAGCTATGCATCCGAAAATAATTGATTAACCTTACTCATACATATATCTAATTATTACATATGCCTCTTAAACTAATATGAGAATACAAATATACTTTATTAGCTTTAAAGGATTTAATCAAAGCAGTACTCCCCTACAAATGAGTAGAATCGTCCTCCCTCATATTTAGGCTCTCTGCCAAGACTCCTGAGTATGGCAAAAATTAGACTGAAGGCTTTAAAATTAGAGCTCACCTGTCTCTCTACAAATGCTAATAAAATGGAAAAAAAACCCCACTCACTTGGATGCCAGGCTCAGCAAATGTATCAAGATTTGGGGGGCTAAAATGGAGAAAGGCTGGGTTAATTCTGCAGCATGCTTGCTGAGCAGGGGGTTACATTCCTGCAGCAGGCAGCCGGCGCGCTCTGCAGCGGTTTGCAGGTGGTGTCAGGACAGCAGCCTTTTGCAGCTTGTGCACTCAGCAATCCACTGGTTTTGATGATGCCTCTTAAGAGAATATTGAGAAATTCAATAAACTCCTGGTTCCTTTGGGGCTTATCAGCATAAATTAACACTATGAAGTCCAGAGGTATGAACTGACTAAAACAATGCCTTCTTCACTGTACAGATTCAGGAAAGTTTCTATGTTATTGCAACGAACCATAAAAACCCTGCCAGTGCTATTGACTGCATTTGTAGGCACAGAGATTGGTAGTGACTCTTTAGCTTTTTGTGGGTTTTGTTCCAAGCGTGGAATGTAAACTGATCAAATAATGAATTTCAGTATTAAAAACAAAAAGCTAATATTCACTGTCATAGTATTTTGGGGAGTAAAGGGGAGCACAACAAAGACAAAATAGTGCCTATGAATTTATTATTTTAAGGTGAATGATAGACATGTGCCTATTAGCAAATCGGAGGACTGATTACCTGTCCCATCAAATGAAAAGCTGGTGCATGGTAACTTGAGGAACAGCCGAGAATGGCAGTAAAACCCTGCAGGCTGGTGGCTGGTGTAGGGGGTGAAGTCGTTCACTACTCTGGCTGCTACATGATTATTAAGCAAAGTGTGAAGTTATCAGCATGTAAACAAAGCTGACAGACATTACTTTGCACCTTATTCTATAGATAATTAAAAAGCAATGTAGCAAAGGTTGGGAGTTCATTTCTACCTGCCATATGGGGAGGGGGGCATGTGGGGTTCAGAGAGCCTGAGCCAAACACTTCTGTGTTACAAAAAAGGGCTTGCTCTCTGGAAGTGACAGCTATGGGGTGGGGTGTAGCACGCAGTGCAACATCTTTTCCTAAAAGCCAGTCTCTAGACAAGCCTTCAACATCTGGTGACATAGTTAGACCTAAATGCGTTTGTGCTCTTCTGTGCACAAACTCCATCACACTCGGAGTACACAGACATGTGGGAGTAGGTCTGCAGGGGTTCCTTTATCAGACTGATGTTATTTACCCTGCCTCAACACCAGCCCTTTCCTGGGCTCCGTGCAAAAGCAAATGGGTACCTTTACAGAATGCTACCCTACTGCTCCCATTTATTCCATTGCTTGGATAATGAGAAAGACAGTGTTTTGATTTTTCGTGGCTGTGATAGAGATACGCCTGATTTGCTCCTTACCAACTGATACAAAGGTGAACCTGTTGTTCACATGGTGAAATGATGTAGGCACAGGGAAACAATTTCAGATGAAATCTTTTTTTTAAAGAAAATTTTTTTTTTTTTTTAATTCTGCACAGCATGAAGAAGTTCCTCCTGTCTCCCAGCTCTGCCATCCAAAGAATTACTGGTAAGTAAACACCGAATGAAGTATTCTACTTTGTTTAGGTTTTCTTTAACAAGCTTTTTGTACCAGTATTTTTAAAGCTAATTTTGAAGAGGATGAATAGATATTACTGAAGACTTTTAGCTACTGCCAGTTATACTATACCTACGTTCCTCAGCATTTCAGAAAATGACAAGACATGCTAACTGAAATAAAAATTATAGAGCTAAAATGCAAACAAGTTACTTTAAACTCACTCATTATGGAACATAAACAGAAATCTGGCAAACAGCAGTTCCTCTAAACCTACTTGCCATATTTTTGGTGTACCTAACAAAACTTGTATTTACTGGAGTAGTGTTATTCCAATTAAAAATAAAGGATGCTACTTCATTCTGATGACTGATAATGAGATACAACCCCCACTTCTAGCTTTAGAATGTGAAGCCAGCAATCTAAATCTCACTAGCATTTTAGTGATTGTGAGCAGTTACCATTTGACGGTCATTCAGCAGCCTATGTGAAATGCATTAGTGATTTGTGGGGCAGCATAAACAAGCCTTCATTGCTGCTCTGCCTGTTCTCTATATAAATAGACAGGAGAATTCTCCAGAGATGTCAGCCTGGCACCTCTTGCAAGCTTTGCATTTACTTACTATTCATTATTAATTGGTAAGTGCTTGCAGCACACTTAATACTGTAAAAAGTACAAAGATACAGTCCTGCCTGGAGGATGCTTACTTTAGAAGATGAGCAGAACTGACTTATTCTTTTCCTTTTTCCAGTTTACTTTGTGTTTTGTTCAAATTCTCTAAAACTCAGATAATATGGGCTTCAAGGCAGGTTACATAACATTTCTTTACTGACTTTCACATTACCCAGTTCAGAGTGAAAGAACTGTCAGAGCATACTTGGCTATATGCAGTGCGACAGATTTCACTGTTCTGAACAATTGGTCCCAACTGCTCTTATTTCTTACTTGAGGTTTCAAACCATTTTTGAAAGCTATCAAATTGCGTGTTAAGCTCCTCAGGAGGAGAAAAAATGAATCTCTGGACGGGAAGACAGAGCTGATGCATGCTGAATAGCAGGAGAGGGGTAACATTACTTGGAAAAGCCTCTGACTAGTCTGTGTTCCCTTCTCGATAAGGCAGAAAGTTTTGTCATTTTGCTGAGGGGAAAGAAAAGGGGAATTAATAGGTTAAGCAAAGGTAGCATTCTCTTGAAGAAAGAAAATATATACACTATCCTGCATACCTGCATATTATAAATAGAACACATGGTTTTGTTTGTATGTGTTTTCCTCTCAGGTAAGAATTAGTCCCTGACACATTTGGGTTTTTTTATGTCCACAGTTATACTTGCTTCATCCCATTCACTCCAGAATTCCAAGTGTAGTCACCAGTTTTTGGAAAGCATCGTAACTAGTAACAAAGTGCTAAATGTTAAGATGTGGGTGGATGACGGGTAATTTTGTAACTAAAAAGAAAGTATTAAATGGAAGAAAAAAACAGGTGAGAGGAAGTGCGTGACCTGAAGCAGTCAGAGAAAATATTAAAAAAAAAAGTAGAGATAGAAGAAAAAATGTGTTCCAATCATTATAAACACTAAGCACCTCTGCAATAGTTTCTGAATACTGTATGTTTTGCTTGTACAAGGCTGGTCTGTGTTGTTTTAATTTAAATTGGACAGCAGATTCTAATGAGAAAAAAAAAAAGGATTGGAAGTGGTCAATCTGGGGGTGTCTAATTGGAGGGTGGTTGAGGTACCAGGTCAGAACAAATGAGTTGGAAGACCCCTGGTTTGGCTGCCTACAGATCCCACCAAAGTAACCTGGTGAGCCAGTGCCTGGAGCTTTTCAGGATTATGGGAATGCTGGCTGCAAAAAAAAAAAAGAGGACTGTCTTCTAAGAGCTGTTAAACTTCCTGTCCAGCATATAGGAACTTAGACCATCTTGAGATAATATGTTTTAACCAAATAGATAATCATCTATACTCTTCTAAATCTTTTCCCTGTTGGTACCTTATTCCTTCTGTTAAATCAGAGTTGCCTCATCACTATCCACTCATCAAGTTCCCAAATGGGAGACCTACAGATGTCACTCTCAGCTGGAATAGGATAAGCACAATTCTAAAAAATTAAGACGCCACCACTCAGCTCGCTATGGTTTCACTTTTCAGTTCAGGATATCACATACTTCTCTTTGACATTTACAACCCTTTTTTGTAATATTTAGATCCTTTTACAGAGATGTATTAGAGTCTATGTATCAAAAATCTACTCTAGATAATCTAAAAACATCACAAATATCAACATATACTCTGTAATAAGTGTGGTCCAAAGGGACTTTGACAAGTTCGTATTTGTTTAAAGGAATAGGCCAGGAGGAATACCAAGCTGATCCAAGTATAGCTTCTTTTGAAATGTGGCTAATGGGAGGTAATCAACTGATGAAAAAAACACAATTGAACTCTGAAAGTGCATTAGAATAGGCCACAGAAGCAAATAACAGATTTAGGATCGATATTTCAGACACTTATCAGCAGATTTAAGCAAAACTAGCTTAGATACTGAATACTAAAGACAACTTCAATGTAATGACAGAAACACAGATATTCTCGATGTTCAAAGCTCTTCACTGTCTAGTCAGTTTTAAAATTAAGCATCCTGGATACCATCTGATTGTTGTAAATAGAAAGTGAGAGGAAGGAATCTTACTTTAGTTGTAACCATTTAGACAGAGCATTGAAAGGCAATCAACATCTACAGAGTGCTGGAAAAAAAGAGTTTTGAGTCCTTCAAAAGTGGCAATTTATAAAATTAGGCCTAGGCTTCATTCCAACATACAAATGTGTTTTTAAATTCCATTGATATTTATACATTAAAATGGTTAGAGAAAACGCCTTTGGGCATGATGGTCCATCAACCCAGTGACTTTGTATTTGCTAGCTGAGATTATGAATAACAGTAGGCTAAGATCTTACAAAACTTCCTTTGCTTTGATTTTTAAATTAATGGAATATATAATGCTTCAATCTCCTTGAAAATAGAAATATAGATACCAGGCACATTTGAAAGATGAAGAGGTTATTATGATAAATAATATAGCATGCATATATGCTTTTCTCTAAAGACTCTCCTATACAGAAGCACATACATATGCCTTTATTGCTGCTGCACAAAATTTCCATGTTTCTGATCAGTTCTTATTTCTCATGATCAAAAGAGTTCCCATTCCCAGCGTATCTCCTATGCTGTGTTATCTGGATACAGTTTAGACAGGTTTTATCTCCAAATCATTTGGGTACAGCCAAGGAAACACCAAGAGGTAAGATTGTAGAAATGCTTCTTAAGTTCCTGTGCAGGGAAATTGGGCTTTGTAATCCTGAACTGTAACATGTAAGCACAGAGTGACAGAGAAATACCTATCTAGAAGTGAGTACCTGTCACATGGAAAAAAAAATAAAATAAAATAAAAATTTTTGCAAAAGTTTATTATTTGAATAATGCCTTGTGAAAAGGAATGATTTGGTCAATTTGAAATGTCTGCACCGAAACATAGTAGGTGCCCAGCTGTACTGGTTAAAAGAATTGTTAATGTAAGCAAGTAAGCATATTTAATTCACTTTCATTCCTGTAAATCATTGTGCTCTTTTCTGCCAAATTGTAGGGGGAAAAAAAAAACTCATGCTTGTAATGGCTTCAGACTTCAGCCTGCAAATGCAATCCAGAAAGCCAAACGCAGCAGTAACAGTAGGCAGCTTCACATGGGTGCACAGGAGGAATACCTCAATAAGCAGTTAACACTTCAATATCAAAACCTTTAAAACTGAGCCACACTCATACCGAAAAAAGTCATACATAGTTTTATGCCATAGTATTTTTTAATAATAAACTGAGGAATTTTAATTTAGCAAAACAAATACAACTCTAAGGTTTAAATGTTATAATCTTCTATATATTGTATTTTATTCAGCTATTTATCCTGTTTTTTTTTAAAAAAAATTATTTGAGGACTATAATATTTCCCCACTGATAAGTGTTTCAATAGGCCAGATAATGGTTTAGGCTAAAGATTTTTATTATATTTTAAAAGATAATTATTTTGTTTTCTTTCACAAATTTAATCATTTTTTCTGCACTTCGCTTGCAGGATTTTGGCTGAAAACTATCTAAACAGTCTTTGGTAATTATTTTTCTTGTTATTATTATAAGCTGAAGATCATTTGGGATATTGTTACATTATATGTCTATAATTATTTCAACTCCCTCCTGTTTCTGTTCCATAAAAATTTAAGATCAATAGCTCTTGGCACACAATAGCTATGCAGAGCTCCTTGTCTCTGCAGGCAAGAAATCCCAACCTATATAAATGATGAATTCTCAGCTCCACAAAAACCTGCATTAAGTTGTCTATTATTCACCATTGATCCAGAGATTGTGTGAATCTTCTTTCTCTAATAGTTATATATTTATAGCAGATAGGCTGCAAAGATATCTGGGAACAGGAGGAAGCTATTCCAGGGAGCATGCTGGAAGAAATCTTGGAAATGTTCTGTAAGCTTAATGTATTCTATTGGTTATTCCTAGCCAAAGAAAATGGTGATTCTAAGACTTCAGGCTCCTGTTGAATAGAAAGTAGGCAAAGCAAGGCAGATAGATAGGTATTTGAATCAAGGCAAATGTAATGTAGACAGATCAGAAAAGAATTCTTCTGTTCATAAAATTATTTGTAATGAAAATTTTTAAAATTTGAAACATTAACAAAATAGCAAAACAAATACATCTGGGAGAGTAGAGACTCATTTAACTCCAAATTATCAAGAGTCATATCTTAGCCATGTTATGACTTGCACTGGCCTGCTGCTGCTCGTTATTTCCCATTTCAAATCTCAGTAAAAATATTGCTAAAACTACAGACAATACTTTCCTATTGTTATCATCTTAAGAAACTGCCACGTTTCACTTAAGGCAGTTATACCATTCCTAATGGGGGGGCATGCAGTGATGTGACCCCCAAAAGTTTGTCTCTATAAAGACATGTGCTTAAATTATATTTTAAAAAGGCTTGAGAACCCCAAAGTATTTTGTGAAAATTTTCAATATGGTCCAATGATAAACATGTGAATATTACACTCGGTATTGACAGCACGAACAGTAGCCCTTGTGACTGTTAAGAGTAGATTGCGTTTTACTGAAATAGCACAAGAAAGAAATATAAGCAACATATCATTAGCACAAATGAGAAGAAAAGGAGAGAACAAATACATAATTTTGTCTTTGGTATTCTGAATGCTGTCTCTTGACATATCAGGCATGGACTGCATTTTATTACTGTATATCAAAAGTTGAAAAAAAAATATATTAATCAGTGAAGGCTTGATGAACAATAGTAATAATCCTTATTGTTAGCACAACTAACAGCAGGCCTCAGAAAATGTGACATTCAGAACAATGGAGGACTGCCAATCTTACTCCAAAATTATAAACACTAGAAATGACATTTTGAAGAACTATTGATTAGTTACATGGGTGCCAATTCCAAGCAAAATAATGAAGATTTTTGGACTCAAGCTACAAAAAAAATTAGAGGCTAAAGTGGTAATTACAGAAATCAGCACAAAGATAAATCTTGTCAAATTATTCCTTTTTTTAGCAAGATCATACATCTATTAAAAAAGACACATGTAGAAGCAGAGTTGGGGGTTTTTAAGGCACTAAATATCATGCGTTCATTAAGCACTTATTTATTTTGAAGTAATAGAGAATATATTAGGTGGGCTACCACTTGGGCTGATGGATTTTAAAATATTGCTAACAGGGAGATATAACTGAGTGGTATTATTTCTAGGAAACACCCTCTCTGAATAAGTCCTTTATGTGGTGTAATTAGTACTTTTGTCAGCTATACAAACAATACTGTAAGGATTTTGGTAGTAAAGTTTGTAAATAACATGAGAAAAGAACAAGGTTAACAAGGTTGCTATTTCAGGGCAAGCCGGCTAGTCTAGTTTAAAAATGGGAGTTGAAAACATTATATTTTAATGTAGTCAAATGCAAGGTACAACAATTGGGACTTCAGAATACAGGATAAAAAAAGTTCATCTTCAAATGAAACAAGAATGAAAGATTTTAAAGCCAAAACCACTTCAAAGTGAGTGGCCTGGGAAAGAAGACCAGTGTGAACCTGTGATGACTGGACTGGGGAGCAAGCGAGTAGAGGCAAGGACGTGAGTGTAGTGTGACTTGGGACATGGTGCACTGATGAGCTTTCTTTGGGACATTCTACCTTTTCTTCAAGAAATATTTTGAAGTTGTACTAACAGATTGTGGGAGAGCCACAAAAGTGTTTTGAGGGACTGGCAATGAGATTTAAACCAGGCTTAAAGAACTCAGCTTATGAACTTGCTGAAAAGAAAATTAAGAAGCACACATGACTGCTGGAGAAGATATGACACTGCGACTTCCCAGCATGTCTGGCAATGCAGTAATACTACCTAACAACCAGCAGTTGATAGGAGATGAGTAAAATCTTGTAAAATGCAGTTTGTTGTAAATAAGTGTTGGAACAGCTAATACAAAAGGCAGTGGATGTAGAACTGGTCTGGGCCTTTAATTCAGATTCAGAGCAAATTAGATTTAAACTGTTCACTTCCATCTTGGAATTTAACTTAGCAATTCCTCTTTTCCCTTCTTAAAAGATTATTTTCCTGTGACTAACAGGAAGAGTTCTACTTTAAGATTATTATGTCCTTTAGAGGTCATGAAAAAACTTGTCCTTGATGCATAAATTAGTCAGCTGTATTCTGTTTATTCTTTTTTTCTCTGAATTGCTTTGAGGCAGTATAAATTAGCCACCAGGGATTAGATAGTTTTTTGGAACATACCTGTAGTCTGAAGGACCAGTGGGAGCGAGCCAGCTGTATCTTCCTCATGAACCTAGCTTTAAAGTGGTTGTGGGGCTTGGGGCTACAGTTCAGATCAGCAGAAAAAGGTTTTAAAGGGCTTTTCCCTTCCTCTCTTCGGCAGCACAGGACATCTTGATACATTTCACCTAGCAATCACGTCCCCACAGAGGCATTTACAGCACTGCTTTCTCTTCATTCTGTGCCCTTTGTTACCCAGTTATTTCATCTCCTCCTGATTTCAGTCAAAATAAATAAATCTTGGTTTCATTAGAGGAGAGGAGGAACTGAGCTAAATCTGGTGGAGTGAAGCTCAGACTAAGCAGTCTGGCCCATGAGGCCTGAAGTTCCGTGAAACAACGCTGCTTGTATTTTCCAGCTTTTTTTAGTAACTTCCCTATCTGAAAGTGGCTACAACTGAGTAAAGTCATCAGGGATTAGCACTGATTTCTACATTGCTATAAAAAATGCTCAAGATGAGCGCTCAGCAATGGCAGATTGTAACATACTGTTCCAGTTCTAGACTGCTCTTGCTGCTCTAGCAGACTCAGAGTAACAAAAGGTGGGGCAGAGGGGGCAGAAGGAAAGTACCAATATAGCCCTACAACCGGTATCAGAGTAGCCTTGCCTAGGCTTAAGGTTAGGGGAGTAGCAATTATATAATTAGTGTGCTCACAGAAGTCCTATGTTAAAAAGGGAAAAATAAAAAATTACTTGATCCTGCTCTTTTATTCTTGAAGGAGAGGGTATGAAAGTTCAGTGGAAAACTCACTGTTTCCAGGAAACCAGTGACTCAAAATAGATATCCCAGGGAAAGGTTTGAGACAGCAGAGCTGTGGTTATAGGCAGAAGGTCCTATTAATGTTTCTATTTGTGTACCACAGGAGTCCTCACATCCCCTGTGAGAGAGCACTCGATCTCTTTCCCAAATGACTCTGCTTAGACCTGGAGCTTTGAGGTGGCTTCAGGCACTTCTTCTTAGGCAAGAGAACAGATAGATTTGCATTGCTTGATGTCCTTTGCAAGTCCACGTTTAGACACAAGGAGATTAAAATCTGCATTTTGCAAGGCGATGATTCCAAGTTGACACAAATTGAGATACTGGTTCTGGGAGGAACATGGTCTCTGACAGGACTGTGATAGGCATCCCAATACTGCACTGTAAGTGACTGAAGAATGAAGAGTAGAGACATGTCTTTCCCAAGGTCACATTGCCACAGCTTCCAAGAAATATGAAAAACTGTTGAAGAAGTAAATATGCCGAAGTAAAGAATTTTGCTTCATTAAATTGCTATGAAGAATAGGATTTGCTGAATTTATCTGACATGACTTGGACAAAATAGGAAGAGAAAAGTATTTTCCCTCATTGACCTCTAAAAACTTAGTGATTTGAGTATAGCTATAGCTGAATCTTGAAGAATGACGCACTAGGAGTGATTGAGGAAAGGAGAACTTCTGCAACAGATTTTTGTGAGATCTCACTGCTTTAAGCTGGGGAATCAGTCCAAAGGAGTTTAATATAAAGAGCTAATATCTTTTAAACATAAGGCATTTTATACACTGCTTTCGTCAGTTTATGGTTTGTTTTTTGTTTTTTGGGTTTTTTTTTCACCCTGCTTGATAGTAAGGCACGGTGGCTTACAAGGATATTCCATTTTCTTACTCACATAAGGGAATGGAAGAGAGACAGCTGCGTCAAAAAGATAAACAAGATAAGCAAAAAATTGTGTCTTTTCAAAAATAACACAAAGGTTTTGTGTCTCTTTGTCCTGTTAATTTGTTTTAGTTGAGAGTTTACTTAAATGAAAGATCAATTAATAGTGGCCAAATAAAAACTTATTCTGACAGGTAAAACAAATGTTTAAAGAAGGCGGCATTCTAGGAGTTGCTGAATTTTCTTTACAAGAGATAGATAGTCTTCAAGTCTTTTTTAAGGCTTATATGTCGTGCTTCCAAGCTCAACATTAGACATGGGAGCCCTTAAACTATAAGTGAAACATGTATGCAAACTGAAGCGTACAAGGAGCATTGGCAAGGATATATCTTGCTATATAAATAAATAATACACAGCTTATCAGTCAGCCAAGGACTGAGCTGGAGAACCTCAGAACCTGGGAGCTGCAGAATATAACTGACAGCACCCTGAATCCTCCTGCTCTGCAGGGCGCTACCCTCAACTTACAAAGAAGATTTGGAAGACCTGGCATGTTTGGACCACTGTGTCTCTCAGCACTGAATGCAGGTTCCGTGTTAGGGTCAAAAGCATTGACTTGAAAGAATTGTCTCATTCTTACTAGTCTTTATCTTTGGGTTGGTGGAGGAGAGCTGAAGATAGATAAGAGGTATGCTCTGACCTAAATACCTGCGCGTCATCCACATTCAGTTCTGGGTATTGTGAAGGCTGAATAGTTTTTTGCCTTTTAGTGCTTGTAGTGTGCAAGTCCAAACTTTGGATGTGGAATACATAGCCTGAAAAGCTTTGATTACTGCTCAGTAAGTCCTCTGTGGAAAACAGCTACAGATGCTAGAGACTTGAAAAGTTGCCAGAGATGGGGTTCTTTTTTTAGGCAATTGTGAGTTCTTATATTGTAAGCTATGCCCAAGTGACTAGGAACCTTTTGGGAAGAAAAGCAAGAGATCAAAGAGAATCTGTGTAATTTCCTGGAAGCATCCAGATGATGGAAATAAGAGGGACAGAATACAGGAGCTGGAACATTTTCTTTGGTCGGAACCAAATGGATCTTTTGAAAGCGTTTAACAGGTCGCCCACGCCTTTGGTACCCTGCAGTTACTATTTTTAAAATTTCTGACTAAACAAAATACAAGAAGTATCACTTTTCTATAAAGAATCAAATGTGAATTCTTTTTTTTTTTTCCCCAGAAGTATAGACATTTCAAAGAGATTAAAACCTAATGAAGGCTAAATATAGTTTGTTTGTAGTTTGTTTGACAGGTCTAGGTCCCATGTCAACTGAAGAAAGACAAGAATAAACTACTTGGATTCAGAATGAATTTGAAGTGATGAATTTATGCCTTTTAGCTAAAAGATAGTACTGATTGTATCTTCACATGTTGCTAGAGGGGATGACCAGTCTTTTGAACTTATTAATTGCAATAGGTCTTTCAAGATTTTGTGTTAGGCAGTTCTGTGTTTGTGTTGAATCAGTATCACTAATGATGCATGCTGTGGGCTATTTAGGGGCGGGGGAGGGCGGGGGGGG
>JAAGAY010132727.1:0-28213 GCA_011801015.1 Ardeotis arabs | reverse complement strand
CTGCCCGCTCCCTCCCAGCACGCGCCGCCGTCTGCAGCCCTCCGCCCCGAGGCCCGGCCCGTCCCCGCGCCTCGCGCTCCGCCCCGCCCCCTGGCCCCGCCCCGCCCCGCCCACGTAGCGGTCGGCCGGCGGCGGCACCGCGGCGGGGCTTAACGGTCTGCGAACGGGCGGCGCAGGCCTTCCTCTGCTCAGCCGCCTGTCCCGGAGTGGGCCAGCATCGCCGGGCAGTGCCGGGGCTCGGCCTCTGCCCGCCTGGCCCCGCCGCCGGGAGCGCCGGCATCTCCAGGTGCCGGTGGAAGCCGTTGGAACTTTTCTACAGCGGTGCTGGCACCTCGTACCCCAAGTTAAGCCTGCGAGAATCCGTAGGCGGATACGATCTTTAGAAACTCCCGGTAATTTCAAGATAAAACTTCCCTTAGGGGAAAGGAGGCACACAAGCTCTCAAAGCACCTCTCGGTGCTGGTTTAGGTGTGTGCTGACATTGCAGTGCCGCCCATGTTGAAGAGTCTCTTTTGCAAGAGTCATGCCCTTTTCCCCCTCTGTCTGGCTTTTTGTTTTTTAAACTGCAGCTGCATGTTAACTCAAAGCTGTTAGTGACATCGCGTTTCTTTCCCAAATTAGTTAATTTAGAAATGAGCAAGGTGCACAAATAGTTAAATTATCTTTCCAGCATGGCTGACTCCATATTTAATTTTGAATTCCATCTGGCATCCTGTTGACCTAATTCATCTAATTTTGTCATGTTAGCTTCATTCCCTAGACTTGAGTAACACTCTACTATTTAGCCATGTGTTGGCTGTAGGTCGCAAGGTTTTGGTAGCAGGAGGACAGGGACTGCAGGGGTGGCCTCTGTGGGAAGAGCTGTGGGGCTGCCGCATGTTGGGGACAGTGGGTTCCTGCCAGCTCCACAGTGGGAGTGCTGGCACTGCGGGCCAGAGGTGAGCCCAGCAGCAAAGCCAGTGGTGCCTCTGTGAAAGCATAACTCAGGGCAGAAAATGCTGTGTGGAGATGGGAGGTGGGAACAAAGAGAGAAAGAAACAAGGGGGAATGCCAAGGTAAGAGAGAGAGGAGGAGGTGGAGGTGCTCCTTGGCAGAGCACTGCAGGCCATGGAAGACCCACACCAGAGCAAATGGATATATCCAAAGGAATGGTGGTGAGCCCATGCCAGAGCACATTTTCCTGACGTACTGCAGTCAGTGGAGAAGCCATGCCAGAGCAGAGGAAAAGCACGAGAAGGAAGGAGCAGTGAAGAGAAACCTTTACATAGTGACTGTACCCCCTCTCAGTTCCCCCTGTGCTGGTCAGGGAGAGGAGTTTAGAGTGAAGTTGAGCCTGGGAAAGCTGGGAGAAAAGGTGTTGGTTTATTATGTGTCTTCTTGTTTTCCAGAGCAGCTGGGTGGAAGTTTGGCTGTTGACCAAGGCTTACCCACCCCAAGGTTGCTAAGTATGTTAAGAGAACATCACACTCCTAGTGTAGTATCTGAAAGTATTTTCCATGGTTAAAACTGAGAGTTACTTTCAGACTTGAAACTAGGGCCAAGTCCATCACAAGATTCTTAGATCTGACAAGCAGAAAAATGCCACTTCATGCGAAAAGGGAAGTCAATATGAGATTGTGACTGATTTTAGCAAGTTTTGAGTTTGGTCGTAAACTGTTAACTACAGACAGATGGTAAAAGTATGAATTAAATCTGCTAACCTGCACCTTCACTACATAGTACATGCCATTTTGTCCCTAAACCTGTATCACTAAAATCTATAAGAATCTTGTCACCGGTCTGACAGATAGAGAGGTTGATTGCGAGATTAGAATTTATGTGCCTGACTCTGAAAATGCTACCTGTCCAGAATGATATTATATTCTCTAATAAATGAATCATAAAATTCAAAGCAAAGGGATAGAGGGACTGCACAGAGGCTAAATAAGAATCAATAAAACAGTCATGTTATTCTCAGGGCGGGTTATAGAGTCAGTCCCTTATACAATCACTCTCTGACGAGCCAGTTTGTGTTTGTCAGTCTTAATGTTAATTTCCTACAAATCGCTTTGCCCTTTGGCAAAGAAGAAATTTCTCTACAAAGCTAATGTTTTGCTTTTTTTTTTTTTAAAGAATCACTTATTTAAACTTTTTTAAAATCATCCCAGTCCCCAAATTCATAGTTTCATTTAGCTAGCATTCAAGATAATCCCCCTTTGGTTTTGCTTCATCTGTGTTTCCCATTTTCATCCAGACAATATTATTCAGTACTTTTAACTTCTGATGCATCTTTCCACCCTTAGAAAAGGGGAACAAAAGTGGCTGAGATTTGCGTTCAGTAAAAAACCTTAGAAAAGGGAGCTCTGGTATGGGTTGGGTTTTACAAAAGTTTCACTGCGATTTGTTTAAAAAGTGATCTTCCACACCTATGACTGCAGTTTCTACTGACAACACATGCTAAATGATCAATTATATGTAATTTTGCCTGAACCAAGCTATTTGAAGCCTTTAATAATTCTAAATGTGTTCCTTATAATTTTAAGCACTCTGATCTCCACATAATTGGTTTAAGAGCCTCATTCTGATCAAGGACTTTACATGAGTTGGTAGTTCCATTTATTCAAGCACACAAAAAATGATACTTGATTGAAATGGCATTTTGAAGATATAAAACTAAGACATTTTCTTCTTTTCCTGAATAATTTCACTGCTCTTCAAAGATTAAATTTATGTATCATGAGAATTATTCTTCCCTTTATTTTCAATGTACATGCATTTCTCACAGAAAATGTATCTGTATGGTTACATATCAATGTGCCTAACAACAGCATCTTTAAGATGTGACAGGGAATCCAGTGCTGCAGTGTTGATAAGAGAATAAACTAATGGTAGCAGGTACATAACTTTTAAACTGAGAGTTTAGCAACTCTGACTAATAGCCCTTTTCATCATTGTCCAGTTAAGAAACATTGCTGTTATCAATTAAAAATTGTCTTTCTTCTCAGTTTCAAAGTATGATCTATTTTCCACCTTTTCAGTAACATACATTTTTCAAATATTAAGACTTACTAGTTTAAAATCCTAACTATTCAGATTGCTTTACCTCTGACTGACTGGTGGAGCCTACAGGGAGATAGCAAAGAAGATGGTGTAGCTGGTAATATACTTGGAGAAGGTTACAAGATTGTCGTAAACAATATGGATGTTGCATAAGGAAAAGGATGAAGAGATGAAAAAAAAAGAGGGAGTATACATGTAAATATGTATTTTGTATATACATCTGTATGTTGTATGAAAGGGTGTTGGAATTATGTAATAGATGCACCAAGAGACACATTAGAAGGAAAGGTTGTAGGTTAGTGATAAAACAGAAGGGACTTGCTGAGAAATTACCAGGAAATACAAATAAATTTATACCCTGAACACTGTGTCTCAAAAGTGTTTTACCTGCATCCTGCAAATAAAGAATAAGTTCATTCAAGGCACTAAAGTGTGGAGTTAAGTTTATTCAAATATAATAACACAGCCTTTGCACTTAAAATAATTTTTTAAAATTATGCTGCAGGGAATCCCAAGGGAACATCTACCTATCCCATTGCCCACAAGCAAAACCAGATACACCTTGTCACTCCTGGCAGATGTCGATCTAAATTTATTTTTAGACCACAGAGTCGCCATCGGTGGAGTCTCTGCCAGTGATGGAAACTCCACACTAATCTATATCAGTATCTTTTACTAGTCTAACTTCAGAAGAGGTTTCCAATACCTGAAACAAGTTTTTCTTGTTGCAATTTAAGCTTATAACTTCTTATGGTGAATCATATTCACCAAAAGCATGAAGAACAAATTACTGTCTTCCTTTGTTCAGCAGTCTCCTCTATATTGTAAACTATTGTAACTTCATGCCGTAGTTCGTCCCTGTGATATGTTTATTACCATATTTTTAACTCTGTTCTTGTATTCTTACACCTTGATTTTGAGACCTCTGATTACTTTCTCTGTTATCTTGTATCTCCCAAATCAGGCTACTTGTTTTTTCATCGTCAGTGCCTAGAACACTGGAACACCTTGTTTATGCCTTCCCACAGAGCAGAAGGATTACTTCATAAACAGAAATTATGTTGCCTTGATATGATTTGTTGTGGCAAATACATGCTGACTGCTATGCATCTTTTTGGTATCTTCTAGACACTTAATAGTAGCGTACCAAATTATCTGTCCCTGTATTTTCTGGAAATTGAGAGTAGGAGAACAGGAGTTTCATTTTCTGACCCTTTTTCAACCCACTCTTTTGAAGGTCTCTTTTTTAAAAAACCCTTTACATTTGCTTTTTTACAGTCATCTGGTACCCCACTTGTTCTCTACAGTTTCTCAAAAGCAACTGCTCTCAATTCTGAGATCCTTTCAAACAATTTTGTCAGTGGTCAGAGGCAGAGTTCGTAAGATGATTAAAACTGTGACATTTTTACAAAAAAAATTACAAAATTGAGTTGTTAGACTTGTGACAGACAAAGTTTTATCTAAGCCCTTTCTTTTTTCTTGTCGTGATAGTTGTGCTAACCATATACATGCCATTGAGGTTTGGTATATAGGTTTTAAATGATTGTTTCTTCCATTTCTGTGCTTACTACATTCTTCCTCCACAACAGGGCACTTCCCTTTCTTTACCCTCTTTATACTAACACATACTATGTTCGTAGTAATTTCTCATTAACCTTGATGTCTTTTGCTAGCTGCATCTCAGCTTCCCCTTGGTTTTTAGTACTTGTGTCTTGAACTGCTTTGAAATATTAATCTCTCACAATCTTCCTTGACTTTCATCTTCTACTTCAGGCTGTTGCAGACTTCAAGATTTAATAAATTGGGTCTTCTATGACTTTCCCTATTCTTCTGCTATTATTGCAATTTGATCCTTAATATTTTTCCTGCAGGATACATGCTCCAAGGTGCTCATACTTCTCATTCTGCATGAATATGATTAGATTGCTAAACATCTGTGGATCTCTGCTGACACAGCTGCTGTCAAAAAGCCAGAAATCACAAAGATCCAGAGAGCATAGGAGCTCAGGTGATCAGCATTAACCACACGTCCGTCTGTGGTTATTGACAGCTTACAGCTTACTTACCCTTCAGAATAAAGCATTGATGAATGGGCTTGTCCAAGGTCAGAGGCAGAAGACCATCTGAAGATAGGTCTGAGCAAAGTCCTCACAAGCTTAGAACTTAAAAAGAGAACATCATCTTACTGGTGTGACATCTCTGACTGACATCTAATCTTTTCGCCATTCTATATAGCCCCAACAATCACCACAGATGCAACAGGAGTTCACATAGATAAATCCCGGAACTCAAGCCTTTGAAAATAGGAGAATTTCATTAGGTTTGAGTTCCTCTTAATTCAAAGCTTTTAAACACAAAAGGATCCAGCTTTTCATATAATACAAGCTGCAGAAATTTAACTTCCACACCAACCCCAGCAGCTCATGTTTGACCTAGCCTATTAAAGAAAAATACCTTGTCTAGATAGGAAATCTTTGTTTTTCACTTTGACTATTGAATATTTTCAGTTGTTGTCATTGTCAAAGTTAAGGTTATATCTCTAGGAAAGCATACAATGAAATTTTGTATTTCCCGATGTTCAAAAATTCAAAACTCTCTTCATATCCAGTGAACAATTAAAACTGTATGTTAAAATTTAGAACACAGTAACATGCAGTGTCTCGATGCCAAGGACAATCTTCTATGTCTGCATGTCAAATCTTTTAGATGCAGTTTATTCATTATAAACTGAAAAGTCTGGCTGTTCTCCGAAGTTCCATAAAAAGTCAGAATCTTTTCCTACCCAGGAGTTTTGTCTGGCATACATCACAGCTTCCAGAAGAAGGCAAACATCTCCCTGTGCCTTAGTCCCAGACACACCCTTTGGAAAAAAAACATTTCATGCAGTAGATATGCTGCGAACAGAACAGCCATAACATTGTTAAGATGGATGGACCCTTCACAATCTCCTTGAAAAAACACCATCCTAGTTTTGGCATCTCTAGCTATTTTATATGTGCGTTATACAGAAGTATTCACCTTCCATAGCTGAGGTTGGATTTTCAGATTTGACTCCATTTAAGCACCAAAAAATATCGGGCACCCAGTAGAGCTTTGTGTGTTGGATGGTTTTAACCATCTCACACCATAAAATCTCAATAGAAGCAATTTAGAAGTTGGGTAGGACATAGGTAACCTTTGTGCGCTTTGACTTCTCTAAATTTCTTTCTTATTAATAAGATAAGAACATTTGTGTGTTCAGGTTCCCTTATCAGTAGAGTGCACTCAACTGCTACCGTATTCCCTTGATTCTATTCTGTTACTTATCATTCAAGACATTCTTTGGAAATTCATATTTTTGGCTTTAGTGAACTTCGTCATTAAGAGTGTACGTATTATGAGCTGTATGATGTTTTTATTCAGTTGTGTGATTTTGTTCCTTCAATCTCAAGAGGACAAAAACTGTTTACTTGACAGTTTTCTATAATTAATTATCGTAGAAGTTTGAGTAGGTCAGCAGTTCTCTAATTCACTCCGCCCTGTTTTCCGAAGTATATAACTGGAGAAGGTCTTCCAGGCATGTTTTTCATTCTTAGGCAAAAATGAGAAATAAGGATAAGCAGAGAGAATCAGCTACTTCTGCTACTTTTACCCACTGAAAATTTCATGTTAGCCCAAATTAATTGGTCAGAAATACAGAGGTACGGTTTGAGTTATGCTCAACAAAAGGTACTGTGGATCAAACTATGAAGTGAAATGTATATTGTTGCTGAGTGACCTTATTTCATCATGGATTTTCAAGTCTGAAATAAGTTATAAGAATCATTTTACGATCAATTTGTATAACTTATCTGAACAAGTGTTTCTAGTGCACAAAAAACTAGATTATCAAGTACGTAATGAAGCTGATTTTTACAAATCCCAACCCAGGTAGTTATCATGCAGGTTAGGTCTTCATTCTTTTGAATAAGAATTAAACTAACATGGAAAAATATCCATGATACATATCTGCAGGAATTTTTTTTTCTTTTTTTCATTTTCTCTCTGAAACAAGCTCTCCTGTTTTTCCTTACTGTGGAGATCACCAGGATCTCTTAAGAAATATCTCTTCATCATACAGTTTGAAAAATCCATGAATTATTCTCATCATTGTGGTTGATTAAACAGGTAGGGGTCCTTTTTGATTCTTCATTTACCACTTTTTCGTCCTCCCTGACAGTTCTGCACAGCTGGAGATTTTCAGCCCATTGTAGCCTCCTCATCTTAGTAAAGTTCTTTTGGCATGCTAATTAATCTCCTTTCTAATGTTTACTCTCCCTGACCACAAGCCATTGTCTGCTTTTACATCTTATTTTGAAGAGACAGGGTTCTTAAAATTCGTGAATGTCTCTCTTAACAATAGCTCTAGCCTATACATGTGGCAAGCAAGAAAATTATTTAATGACAAATAAAATTCTAACATTAAGACATTTTTCATCTTTTCAACATTCTACATGGCTCTACTTTCTTTTTTTTTTTGTGCAAAACTGAGGTTTTTTTTTTTTCTATTTTACCACAATACTAATCAAAATGGCAAAGTTTACTTAAATAATTAAAACATTTCAAAATCAAATTTATCAAATATAGAAATATTCTGCTTTATATCAGTTCATATTTTAGCCTTTTTTGAAATCTCATTTATTAGGAAATGAATGCTTTCCTATGAAATGTTTTACGCATGATATCCAAAACACTGGATACAATACAACATAGTTGGTTATTATATATTGGACACTGCTATCTATAAAGCTATGTCTTCTGAATATGACACATATTATGACACACTTCTAATGTATCCACTTATATATTATTGAGACTGTTACAGAGGATTTAACAAAATCTAAAGAATTGTAATAATGTCTAAAAAATGTTGATAATAAAGTGTCATTTGTGGAAAAAAAAAAGCTAATCTTTATCAAAACATTTTATGTGAGAAATAAAAGAAACCAGGCAGATGTTTTTGGAGAGCGAAGATGGGTAGCTACAAAGTACTAATAGTTACTGATTTGGCCTAATCTCATGTTTCTGAAAGACGGAAATATTTCCAAATTCAGATAGCATAACTATTTAAGGGAATCAAAGTCTTCACAAAAGCAAAAGCTAAGCTAATCAAACATAAGAACCATCTTGCCCCTTTCTTCTGTCAACAACTGGACAAAGGCCTTCCCCCACAAGCATTCTGAATCTTATAGTGATGACAGGTTGCCTTGCAATACTTTATTGACTAACTGTAGGCTGATGAATTAACCTATGGAATTAGCTAGCCACAGTGATGCAATTTTTAGAGTTTGGTTGAACCTACCATGCATCATCCACCTAAAAATAACTCTTTACCTTGATGTAAATCTGGAGGACTGCACATATTAAAGACAGTTTTGCTCTGGGAGTTGGGGAGTATCAGTATGAAGATTTACTGATACAACCATAATTGAAAAGCAAATTATTACTTTGTTTAATTATCATGTACGATTTTGGAGCAAAGTGTAAGCATTCAAGGAATCTGTGTTACAACAGGAGAAGAGGAATCTTACTCACTTTTGCAGTCAGATCACAAAACACATCTATTCTTTGGCTCTGTTTCTATCCCTGCGTCAGACATTTCAGAATTACATGGGTTTACTTCACTGGCATGTTTTTCTTCTTCAAAACTACATCTTCTGTTGGAGCCAAGTCCGTTTCTACTCAACTACGTAATTTGACAAGAGTACACATTTGTGCCCATTACATTAATTTGTTTTGGGCCTGTAGGCACTATTACACATGCTGTATGTCTTACCTTGTTACCAAATCATTTAGAGGCAAGAGAAGGCTACACAGTTGTGTACAATTTCTTTACAAATAACCTTGACATGCAGTCTACGTCTTTGAAACTATCTTTTTTTTTCTTTATAAATTTGTGCTGTAATCATTAAACTTTCTGTATAATTTAGAAGTAAATGAAATTCATCATAAATCTTGCAAAAAATAAGGTAAGATTTTTAGGATATAACTCAGAAGAGGCTCTGCACATTTCAATTTTGAAATATGAAAATGTGAAATTTGTTGCAGGACAAAACACTTCACTGACACACTGCTTCGGAGGCCCTGTTTACAAAAATTTCATTTATTAACACCACTTATACCTTTCTCATCTTTCTGTCACTTGCTGTCTTTCAAAATCACTTCCTTCCAATTCTTTACCTTTTATATGATTTTCAGAATACAAATACCTAGTTTCTCTTCCACTTAACTCCTTTCCATCTTTTTTGTCTCTCCCTCATTCTCTCACTTTCTTCAGTTGACTGCTTTGGCTGTAATTTTAACTTAATAAATAATCACATATGTGGTCTATTTCAGAAGTGGAAAATTGATGTGGAACAAGAATAATATGACACAAATTGCACTGGGGTTGATGAAGCTATTGGCAGTAGATTAGTACAAATTTATAAATTATTACAATGTCCAGCCAAATCTCTCTGTACTGAGCTGGTCATTGTGAACTGCCAGCAGTGTTTCACAAGTGGCAGCTTGTCTTAATCAAGACATCTAGGAACTAAATTAATATTTTGTTATATGATCATTCTTGTTACTATTTTAATTTTTTCAGCACCTTTGATACATCAAAAATCAGAAACTGGGTTCCAAAGGAAGAAGAAGAAAAAAAAAAGACAGAATATACACTTAAGAAACTGAGGAAAGGAACTCCAGTTCCAGTTTCATGGTACTCCAGTTAACAGATAATCCAGTTAAACAGTTAAAATATGTTTCTGCAAAATGTATTTTTTCCTGTGGGATTCTAATTCTGCTTATACAGTGTCCATTTTCACATTGCAAAATTAATCAATTTATTCAACCAAATTGAAATATTTCATTTTGTCAAAAAGTAACTGAACAGTAAGTTTTTGGCTGCAATTTGTAGTTCCTGTATTTCAAAGACCAAATTCCTCAGAATCCTAGTCTCTGCAGACCAGATGTGTGTCTAAACCTCAAAGGAGACCATGATGAATTGTAGAAGATGTAGTTTTGCCACAGAGCCAGGTGAGAGACCTGGAAATTTCTAACCATCTGACTTCTTAGGTAGACCATAGGAGAGAAGAGGAAAACAAAGTGTTGTGCATATGAAATTTTCACCTTGATGCCTCCTCTCTGAAATTGTTCTGAAAATTATGCATGGAACTAGAACAATAGAAGCAAATTATATCTTCCATGTAGGACATTAAATGAATAGACTGCATCAATCAATGTATACCAGGTCACACTATGTGTGCCAGAAGTCTGCACTAATCACTAAAAACTTGAAATTATGTTGGAATATGATTACCCCTGATCCTAGGCCATGTATGCAGATAATATAAAAAGACATGCAGTTACAGAGCACGCAATTAATGCTTTCCTCTTAATAATAAACTTGGCATTTAAAATATAACTGTCCTTTCCATAGCTTGTTCACTGTGTTTTTCTCAAACTTAAAAAGTATGTGTACGTATTGATTAAAGTGCCTGTTGTTCTAATCCTTTATTGTATTTTGGAGTGAGGTTTTTTAAGAGGTTATACCAAACTAAACTGAAAAGTAAATACTGAAATCTATGAGGTTGGATTTATAATATTTTTTCATGTTTTATAATGCCACTACTCTTTTTTTTTTTTTATGGCATATCTTTTCCTTCTTTTTCATTTCTCCATTTCTGTGATCCTGTTCAGATCTACTCACTTACAAACTGCTTTATGCAGCTGCAAATGAAGTGGTTTTGTCCTATATACAGTGCCAACCTACTCGCAGGGAATCAAATACACACTTGCGTTAAAGGTCTGAAGAATGCTAACAGCTAACACACGCTGGGCATTTTGAAAGCTTTTATCTTTTGTTCCTTAAAGTCAAAGAGTATTAAATTATAAATTTATTCAAAAGTATATGAATAATGAATAGCGAATTATTAACTAATGTTAAGTTAATGATTACAAACTGACCATGAAGATCAAGAACGTAACAGTCTTATGAGAGTATCTTTGAATTCTAAGCAGGAATATGATATTTAATAGAAATCTTCATGAATTGACACAAATCAAGGAGAATACATTAAGCATCCCTGTTCCTCAAAACACAGTCATCTTTTTAAAAAAGAAACCAACATTTCTAGACTCATTTTTAAATTTAATTTAGTCAAAGATTCACAAATTCAAGAAAAGTGACAAAAGGTTAATTACCAACATATTCTTACCTTTTAGCATTTACTTCTAGAAACATAGAAAACTCTTTAAATAGACCCATGTGCATGTTCTTAACATCTCAACGAGAAAACCCCTTTGTACTAATGTACCGTTTGTGCCTTGTTATTAATGTCTTTAGGAGAGGAGTGCCCCCTAGTGATAACTGAAAAACACCTTTTTTAACATGTCAAGATGTTCTAGAGATGCAAGCTGTCATTACAATTCATGTACTTACTACACATTGCCCTAGCAATAATTTTTCCACTCCTTATTTTATTTTTAAATTAAAATATTTTACTTCCCTTTTTAATTATTTATTTAATTAAATGGATATTACTTGACAATGGGAGTGTTTCTGTTTGTTTCCTACAGTATAAGTAGCTATATCTATAGGAAATCTTGATTCTGGAAATTTTGCTTTCAGATACTAGAACTGATGCCTCTACAGTTATCCTAAGCTTTTTTGGCACCCCAGTGTGATTGCACATGGACTTTAGGACTGCTTTTCTTTTGATAAGCTAATGCAAGAGCATCAGTAAGAGCCATGCACCCTCCTGATTCTCATAGCAACTAGCATTTTAATGTCAATAGAAGTTATTTGTGTAGATTTGTCTTTAGAATAATTTGTATTTCCTCTCAGCTTGTCATTTCCCTGCTACAGCACTGCACTGAGAATGCAAGTAATGCTATCGCATTGCTATAATGCTATGCCAGACACACAATTCCCATAGCCTCCTTTGTAAATGTGTGCTTCCTTAGAAGACAACAGAAGCTGAAATTAAAGTACTGTGACATGAGCAGCTCATCTTCTTCTTTGGGTGCTTGAAAAGCATCTGCAATTGTTCCGTGGACACCAAGGAAATCTGACAAGTTTTTCAAACTGTAAGCCTATCACAAATTAATAACTCTGTACATGTGCATAGCAAAACAGATTATTTGGCAAGGGGAAGGCTGCCTCCTGTTAATGGAGAAAATATGTGGGTCATAATCAGACACTGCTATTATTGACAATTTCATGCAAAATGGCTGAACATTTTTTACTACTGTTTCCTACAGATAACACTTTATGCAAAAGATTTAAGCAAAATCAAATTCATTGTTCATCTTTAATCCAGTTTCAGGAAAACAAAAGGAAAATTCATGTACAGGTCATAATTCTGACATAGCAAAGGAGGCAAGATGCTTCCTGGAGAAATAGCCCAGCCCAGAGATGTAATGAGAAGTGGAACAGGATAGTATGTAATTTTCAGGCAGCAAGCACAAATGCTGCAAAAATACCCACAAAGCCTCCACATCTGTGGAAATGTTTATACTTCCTAGGCAGCTCAGTGTATTTCAAAGCCATCTGCAAAGGCCAAGACAGCCATCTTATCTCCACCACTTAGAAAACAGCGCTACAGATCAGATGTAATAAAAGGTTAAACAGAAAGCACATGCTCAACTTTTTTAAAATACAAAATTTAATTATGGCTACTTTTTATAAGCTTTGAATGTTACTGTTAGTGCGTTTGGGTTTTGTTAAAATGTTCTAATGTAGTTCTAATAATACACTGCATCAGAGCTCTAATTTAAAATGGGCTTTTGCAGATCATTTACTATGTGTACTTGAGCCAACTACAGCAAACAGTTACAATAATTACCCATTTTTGACTCTGCTAGAGTTGCATCACAATATATGATGCATGCCTGGCACTCTAAGGCATTCTTTTAAGTCTCCCTCAGTCAAGCACACCAAATGAAAGGCTTTTGTAACTTCTTCTATCTAGCTATTGAAGGAACAGCTTGCTGTCAACTTTTTCTTCCCAACTTTATATTCATTCTTTCCACTTAACATTTCCAATTTTTTTTTAAACATTCTCATATTCCAGAATTGGGGAGCAGAAATATTCCATAAAAACAGTATCTGTATCAGAGAAATCTCCCAGTGATGCATTAATACTCCTAAAGATACTTTGTACACACAAAAAGCATTACAGAACAACATGTTGAGGCTATCCATCAACACAGTTCTGGTACCTTGGGATGTGTTATCTCTTGTTTTATACATTGTTTAGATTCACCTTTCTGTAAGATTCAGTATCCCATCTGCATAACTATCATACCTTTTGTAAACCACTTGCACACTAACACATACCAGTAGGGACTTGCATGTTTCCTTTCTATTTTCAAAGATGTTCCATGTGTTTCCGTGCTGAGAGCCTCAGATGAGGCAAGTTCATTACTTGGAAATTTTGCGCACACACAGTTAATTGTTGTATCTATATCATAATACAGCCAAGCTGTTTTTCAGAAATTTAGAAGCACCAGTTCACAGGGTGCAGAACTAGTTGGCGAGTGTCTGATGATACATCCTGAAACAATTGTGTGTTTTCATTACCTTCGAGTTTCTGATTGTCAAGGTAATACATAGTGTTGTAGTAGCTGAAATGCTATAGAAACCATGCATGTTGTTTTTAAAACAGAGATGGGAACACTGTTAGCTGTACGGGACCTACCTTTGAGAGCAGAGAGCAACCTTGGAGGACCATGGGATTGCAAGGAAGGCCCAGATGGTATGGGATCATAACAAAATCGTAATAAGAAAGGGAACTACAACTCCTTGGACTGGAGCACACTGAATTCTCCACGTTAAGTGCTTCTACTCTACATCGAGCTAGGTGAAGTTTTGGGAGGCACAGGAGTATCCACCTATCTGCTGACAGAATTTCTCTGTAGGAGGACATTTTTAACAAGAAAAAAAAAAAAGAATATAGCATTTAGATAAGCAAATGTTTTTGTTACCTGTTTGCTGGCAGAGTGGCTCCATGTAGACATGGCTGCAAAAAGACACTTTTTAGAACCTGGGAGGACTTTCCTGATGCCTGTTTAGTTTTCTCTGGCTGAAGGAAGCAGGTTTTGATGGATAATAGTAAGCTTATATGTACTATGTTCTGTTGTAGTGCCTGTGTTTTGAAAAACAAAAACTATAAACTTACCACATGAAGCAGTTAGTATAACATAGATTTTGCCTAAATGTGAAATGGCAGTCTGAAGCAATTTCTCTTCATTCTCCTTGTATTAGTGCTTTACTCTGTCCTTCAGGCTGCCAGAACGGTATGAGAATTTAATAAGTGTATCTTAATGGCAGAAAGAATTCTACCTGTACATCAGTTTCCTTACACTAGTCATACCTCTTCCAAGTATTCAGTCACCTTATTACCAGGGTACACTTTCCCCCAAGCACCATTGGACAGCACTATGGTGCAAAAAGAGGCAATGTGTCCTTCCCCTCCCATTCTTTTCCCCCTGAATAGCATGCTGTACGGAGTCTCTAAGATTGTAATAACACATACAGAAAGTTCAAATAGTCCTCAAGAAACAACTCTTTCTTCAAAACATTCACAAAATGCAAAGCATTTGCTACAAGCATACGATTTATTTTTGCTGCATTTAAAATTTTGCCATTGGTCATATATGTAACACTTTCAAGAAGCTCCACTAATTTTTCTATAAAACAGACTCTGACTCTACAAACACAATACTGTTTTTAAAGTATGTATTCTTAACCCTATACAGTTTTCCTTCTTGCCAGTGAAAACCTCAAAAAACCCAAAAAAAAACTCCCAAACCCTGGTGTTCAAATAGGCAATGCAAAACTTAGCTTCTGCATATTCTGGAAGCAGTATTAAGCACATAAATAACAGGCTCCATCCCCACAGATCATAATACAGCTACTGGAAACAGAGTACGTAACATACTGAGCTCATCTTGTAGAAAGCCACTTGCAATGCAATCAGATTGAGTGGACCTGGGTTTCTCCATTGAGGCACAGCAAAATGTTGGCCTCTTGTTGAACTTCTGTCTGCAGCTATTGGTCTCAAGTACCTTCTTGAGAGTGGAAAAAATATATCAGCAGTACTAAGCTACTTTTTGTCTCCCAGAGAAGCTGTGCTATGTATACTCCTCTCTGTTCCCCAATCCCTTCAGTGTCCCCCCAGTGCAGTCTTTCTTGATTGAACTTTATGAAATTCCTTGCAAATGAACATCAACAGAACTACGCAGAGCGTAATCATTTGTGAGCCATAAGGCCTTATCTCAGTCAGCTTTCTTGAAGAAAAAGTGGGTGAACTAAGGACCTTTGCAGAAATATTTTCGAAGTGTGTTTGTGCCAAAGTACCACATATTCAAAACTTTCCATTAATCAAAACTTACAGTTTAACTGATGTTTCCAAATTTGACCTAGTAGAACTGAAAAGCAGAAAATCTCCAGAAGTACTGATCCACTGCAAGAGCATTTAGCCTTCTTGCCATTAACCTTCCTTTAAGATCAATTTCAGCACACAAAGACTTGGCCTTCAGTAGTTCCTTGCCCCCAACAGTCAAATAATGCGTACCACATCAAGACTATAAAAAAGGGGAAAAATATACCTTGTAAAATGATATTAACTTAGAGAAAGGCTACACTATTTTGGTTTTAATGATTACTCATCATTTCATCTTTCACGATTCTCTCTCTCTTCTTTGCTATTGGTTTGCTTACTTTCTCCTTCCTCTGAGAAACTCTCACTTTAAGATGAAGGAATTCCAATACTACCCTCCAATTAAGGAGGAATGATCTTTCCTTTCATAGTCAGTCCCATGTATGTCATTGTCTTTCATAGTCAGTCATTGCCTGAGTCATCTGCAAGGCAAGGACAATGTAAGTTCTCTTCTTTAAGAGGCAGCAGGGCAGAGATAGAAGAAAAGTCTGAAAGTTGTCAGCAGAAATAAGAGATCTGATTCTTTTTCTTACTGCAACTGGAGAAATTTTACTTAGTCAAGTAGTGAGAGAGATTGAAAAAGCAT
Source organism: Ardeotis arabs (assembly GCA_011801015.1). Classification (NCBI taxonomy): domain Eukaryota; kingdom Metazoa; phylum Chordata; class Aves; order Otidiformes; family Otididae; genus Ardeotis; species Ardeotis arabs. Next base: position 12,145 of record JAAGAY010132727.1, on the reverse strand, counting down.
TACACTCTACAATTACTATTATTTAAATTTAATAACAATTTTCATTGTCTTTTTTTTCTGTACAGTGTTTGGAAAGGGCTTAAAGCTAGTATAAATGTGGTTAACCAGTTTGATTTCCTAGTTGGGTTAAATTTCCTCCTTCAATGTCAGTATTTCATATTTCAAGACATGTTGTGACATCTATATTAAAAATATGTAAACTTATGCCATAGTCAAAGCATGGATTTAGATGTTTCAGACTTGAAGTCAATAATGTACATACAAAAGGTGCATATTATTAAAAAGATGCTCGGGTTTTCCAAATAACAACAATGCTACTAAAATTCATGCTGCATGCTTTCCCTGTCAAAATAGACTTAAAAAAAAAAAAGTTTAGAGCATAAAATCAGTGAGATCTCACATTATACAAATCAATGTTTTTCATTTTTTTCATAACACCATAACACTTCTTAATCAAGTATTTGCATATCTGTTTCACAGACAATTCAGGTAGAACTAAAAAAAAAGTCTAACTTACGGTTGAGAACTAGGTGTATGTTCTATTATTCACACACTAGTAAACACAATGTATGGTAAAAGCAATTACATGTTTTCATCATTTGTCCAAGCTGTTGTATGATTAAAGGACACTTCATGGACATTGCTAGTTCATTTATATTCTTTGGGGTTTTTTTTGTTGTTCCACTTCTAGTGGGATGTTTATATGAGCAGTCACTTTTATAAGTACAGCAGCTGAGAAACTCTGAGATCATTTCCATGGTAACAACCACCTTTTCACTGGAAATACCAGTTAGTTTGAAAAGTCACATGTATCTATTTTCTCTGTTAGCAGTTTTCTGCATACATGTAATTAAGATGGAGGTATGAAAGCATATAATGTTGTTTTATTAGAATTAATGTGGGTTGATATTACAGTGGTATGGAATTAATATACAATGACATTTTGAAAGACAATTGGTAGGCAAGAATAGCAGTTATTTAAATCTAAATCCTATTACTAAGGCTATTTAATTTCTGACTGAATAAGATCATTATTACTAAAGGATACTTTCATGGAAATAGTCTTTTTGTGATTATTTCTTCTGGAAAGTGTAGTTCATTACCCTATTTAGTACCGGAAAAATGAATCAAATATTTCTCCAGTTAGTGGACATATATTAATAGATAATTCATGCACAAACTATCAGAATGCTATATTATATTTGCTCTTTTCTTTAGTTTCTTTAGAATCTGTGTTTTAAAATTAAAAATCCCTTATCAAACACTTCTAAAGACTATATTAATCTCCAAATGTCTATTAACCCTGGTGCAAGGCTTCTGTTTTTAATAGAACATTCTATTATTTTCTCTTTTATGCCATATATTCTTCTCAGTCACACTATTTCACTTCCTTCTCTATCCTTTTATTTCAAATTTTACACAGGCAGCAGCTGGCAGAGAACAACACAACATCCCTTTCTGGACATGCAGACCAAGTGAAACTAAGTTATGAGTTTCAGTTCTCTAACCACTGCATACACATAATCACTCACAACTTTTCATTGTGACTTCAGTGGGCATCATTTGGAAACTGATTAATTGGTGGTGAAAGGATATTCATTCAAGGCAGTTTATTCAGCTGATTCTTTAAATTACATTTAATACATTTAATTTTTATTCTGCTATTTAAGTCTTAGAATTTGTCAGGATCCTTACAATAGGTTAAAGTTGTCAAGCAACCTCCTGCACTTAATATACTTTATAAATCTTGTAATTTTTAAAAGTACACTTGTGAAAAGCAAAACAGTTTTGATTTTCAATATGTCTTTTAGACTATTTTTTGCCAAGAACAGCTTAATGTTAACAAATCTTAATTTTTCCTTTAAAAAAATTATAGCAAAAGTACGAGTCTCTAAATGACAGTCTTTTCCACTGATTTCAATCATGTCTGGCTATGACCTTGCATTCCTGTAAAAGATACTTGTGAAACTGCTAGAGTCAGTTCCAAAGTGAAATGTTTAGTTAGCGTTAATTTCACCTGCACTTTTCCATAAGATACATGTCTTCTGATACTCCATGTATACATATACTCCATATGTATACATAACAAAATGGGACTTGTGAAAGTTAAAATACAAATTATTCTAGGATCCTCTATCAACTCAGGAGAGATGACGAAGGAAAAAGGCAGACCATAATCCAGAGCTAAAACTTATTTCAGTCATTAAAATGACAGAAAGCCAATTAGAATGACAAAAAAACCCAACCACCACCACCACAAGACCAACTGAAAGGAGTCCAAGCAGTCACAAGAACTACTACAAGAGAGTGAGTACTTTGCCAGTCTTAAAATACGATTTGTTCGCAAAAGTAAATCTATAAAACACTAGTGCAAGAGAATCAAAATAAGAAGGAAATGCATTGTTCAGAATTCAAAATGAAATGAACAGCAGTTTAATCAATATTTTTTGCCTCTGCAATAGGCTCGTTGGAAAAGTTTATTGCATGCTGAGTATTTGAAGTACCTAATGAAACATGCAGAATATGCACCATTTCAAAGGAGGCAGCCTTCCCCACAACAAAATCAAATCAGAAAGAGAAGTGAAAATATTTCTGTGTAAATGAACTCTTAAGATGAAAAGTGGGACAACTGCCTAAAGAAATATCACCACTTTGGAGAGAATTTGTGAAAGTTCAAAAAAAAAGCTTCAGCATATTGTCTCATAGTGAGAGTGGACATACTCAGATTTTCCCCCCAGATTGTGAGGGATACAGGTCAGGTTTCAATTCCTGCTGCTAGTTGAACATTTTGTTTTATTGTTATGCAGGTTGTAATGATATCCCATGCTCCAATCAATTCTAGCATTGCTGTATGCCATATTTCTTTCTGCAGCTGAATGGCCATTAGCTCAACTCAAAATGGATTTTTCAGAGTAGAGGCTGTGTATGGCAAACAATGAACACTGTTATCTGATGTACAACTGGAAAACTCGTTTTGAGATAGTTCTTGGAATACCTGATGAGTAGGTTATAGTCCCTGAAAGTCTGAAGAAGAAAGCATGTGGAATTTTTCACCAAGGCAAACAAACATTAAGTTTAGCCGAACAGAACAAACTAGCAGTTAGATCAGTAAATCACTCTGAATTGGTCCACTCAAGATGTGGAGTCAGGTTGGATCCAAAGCAATTTACTTTCCTTCCAGGAGCTAGAAGGCAGCTAGGGAAATAAGTATGATTTGCAGAGTAAATAGTCCCATCTTTCTCCATTTGTAACAGAATTTAAGCTAACAATTTGCTCCTAAAGGTTTTGTTTAATAAATAGTTGTGGAATGATGTTCTATACAGGCATGTTTATCACAAGATTTAGAAATACAGTACTGAGAAGAGATCTTGTGTAGCACGTTCCAATATGGACAGTTACCGGGCTGCGTGCACCATCTTTTTATAAGCTATGATATTCTGACTTTGTTTACTTTCTCCTTTTTTACAGCTTATTTTTCTTTGCTTTAGCTCTTTTCTTACAACAGAGCAATAAGAAGATAATAATGCATAGAGAGTTTGGTATGATTTTATCTTTTATTTACTGCTTCTCTTTTTACTTTGTCTTGCTCTGCTTGTGACTTCATTAGCTTCAGTTAAAAAACAAGAAGCCCTCCCAGGAGTGTAAAAGGCAGCATTTGACTCATTATTCTATTTTTCATACACTACTGTAAATCCAAGCAGAAGTGACTCAAACTGAATCAGTGGACCTATGCATGCTTTAGACTGATCTAGTTGAAGGATAAATCACATCTACTGTTCCATGTCATTCTAGTCCTAGCTCTCCATTTTAAGTGGCTGAAATCCCTCTCTCAGCCTGTGATCTAACAGCATCTAACACACAGCACTGGCGATGAACATCTACAATCATAATTTATCCATACATAGTTAATAACCATGTTTTAAGCCAGTAAAACATCTTTTTTCTTACAAATCTTCAATGGAAGGCTACACTTTCAGGAAGCAAAAAAAAAAAATCTATATTTAATATGGTGAAAGTAAACTTCTAAATGACTATTCATAAGCTCAAGAATAGCCAGTTAGATACAACTAAACATTTAACGTTCCTCCCTGACATAACAATTATCTATAAAAAAATGTTATAGCAGTGACCTCACTTGTGAAAACTAATGTATCCTGTATTTTTAAAAGTTCTTAAGACATTGATATTTCTAAAAATTCATATAGATGTTATCTAAAGTCTCTAACAACCATTCACTAACTTTATTAAATAACTTTATAGAAATGAAATTGTCCTGAATTTAATGTTACATACACACCAGTGAATCAAAACTGAATGTGAAAGTGCAAAACATGAAGTGAAAAAATTATAACACTCATTAAGCTTATGCAGTTTGTTCTGCCCTTTTGACTGGGACATTAGATTCACAGGCTTTGTCACTTTGTGTAATTTTTGTCATTTTGTCCTTTTTTTTAAATGGTCTTTCCCTATTTGAAAAGATCATTCATATTCCTCATGTATTTAACACTTTTTTTTTCCTTAATGACGAGCATGTCTGGAAGCAAGCATGACTACAGGAACGACAGGCAGAGCTGACCTATTGGCCAGAGTGTCCTTTGAACACCAGGAACTGTTCCTATGATGTGCTGATATTTCCCTATTATGATGTCTGATCTGATTCTTTCATTATTTGTTTTTTTTCCCTTCTCTCTCCGTGGCAAAACTGGCTTTTTCTCTTCTCTGCTGGCTTCTGTGACCAACTCATGTTAACTGAGCTTTTGCGCAGAAGACAGTGTGCATAAGACATTGATGATCCTATTTAGCCTTCTGCTCCAAGCCAGTCAGATAATTTCTTGCTATTATACATGTTAGAAGGACATAAGGGCCTCTTAGATGATTTGGAGACAAGATACAGAAGGTTGATAGATGCTTCTGGAGGTGGCAGAGAAAAGAGGAAGAGGTTTAAAGTTATATACAACTGACTGATTCCTGAGTAAATGTCATACATTTAACTAAAAGATAATTTAAAGGGAAAAAAAAAACCCTGCCATGGGCAAGGGCATCTTCCACTACACCAGGTCACTCAAAGCTCCATCCAGACTGGCCTTGAACACTTCCAGGGATGTGGCATCCACAGCTTCTCTGGGCAACCTGTCCTAGTGGCTCACTACCCTCACAGTAAAGAATTTCTTCCTTATGTCTAATCTAAATCTGCTGTCGTTCAGTATAAAGCCATTACCCCTTGCCCTATCACTACAGGCCCTTGTCAAAAGTCCCTCTCCAGCTTTCTTGTAGGCCCCCCTTTACATACTGACAGACCACTATAAGGTCTCCCAGGAGCCTTCTCTTCTCCAGGCTGAACAGCCCCAGCTCTCTCAGACTGTCTTCATATGAGAGGTGCTCCAGCCCTCTGATGAACTTTGTGGCCCTCCTCTAGACTCGCTCCAGCAAGTGTGGGGCTCTGCAAGGTAGGTACAAGGCTACGAGCAGGGCTGCACTTACACAGGAAGGGCGGTCTGCAAGGATTCGTGTGCTTACTGATGGAATGCCTCGTGCTAGGCGCGGACAGGTACATGGGCATAGGGGGTGGGTGCGTTCGCATGCGTAGGTGTACAGGTATATATTGCGATGTGACGCAGCAATAAATCGAGAGCTGACTCCACGGTATCCGTGTCTGTGTCTGACTCCCCGGGACAGGGTCCCGGTAGGGAAAGGGGGGGTCAATTAGTTGTTGCACAGCAACAAGCAAGTTAATGTCCTTATATTGGGGCTCCAGAACTGGACACGGTACTCCAGGTGGGGTGTACTACAGGAGAACAGAGAATCACCTCCCTCGGCCTGCTGGCCACGCTTCTTTTGATACAGCCCAAGATGTGGTTGGCATTCTGGGCTGCAGGTGCATGTTGCTGGCTCATGTTGAGCTTCTCATCCACCAGTACCCCCAAGACCTTCTCCTCAGGGTTGCTCTCAAACCATTCTCCACCCAGTCTGTATTTGTGCTTGGTATTGCCCCAACCTACGTGCAGGACCTTGCACTTGGCCTTGTTGAGCTTCATGAAGTACTCACAGGCCCACCTTTCCAGCCTGTCAAGGTCCCTCTGGATGGCATCCCTTCCCTCAGCCATATTGACTGCATCACATAACTTGGTGTCATCGGCAAACTTGCTGAGGGTGCACTCAATCCCACTGTCCATGTTGCTGATGAAGATGTTAAACGGCATCAGTCCCAATAGTGACCTCTAATGAATGCCACTTGTCACTAATGTCTACTTGGACATCAAGCCATTGACTGCAACTCTTTGAGTGTGAACATCCAGCCAATTTCCTTATCCACTGAGTAGTCCATCCATCAAATCCATGTCTCTCCATTTTAGAGATGTCGTGCAGAACACTGTCCAATGCTTTGCACAAGTCCAGGTAGATACAAGTCCAGAAATACTAATCAACTGCTGAAAAGACAAGTTGTTAGAGAAAAAAAGACGATGAACAGGAAGTCCATTCTGAAAATGTAATTCTAAATTTTAACATGCCTTTCTCAGACAGTTATCATGTTGTAGTAAAGTAATGCAGAAAAAAAGTTTTTACTCACCTGCAACAAAAGTTTCAAAGCAGCAAAATTTGAGCCCAGAAATACACTTTAGTGAGTAGAGCATACTATATTAGAATGGTTTGAGAAATTTCAGAGATATTAAATCCAGACCAAAAGATTATCTGAAAGGTATCTTCCAAATGGAAATTGTTCACAATGCTTCCTTGTATTTGAGTTATTTCATCTTTTGTATTTGCTTTAGCAAGGCTGTTGTGGAGCAAAGAGATTGCAGAGGAGGGAGAGAATGCCACACAGCTTCTCACAGCTCTTCTCAAAAGATCCTGTTCAGAGTCAATATATGATGTTGCTAGCCACTTATCGTTATAACATGATAGCATTGTAATGTTGTGCACTGATTCTGTCACTCTGTTGAGGTAGATGGCTCATCCACCACTTAATACTTAGAAGGCACTGATGCACTTGTTTAATTAAAATTGCATTTGGCCCTCCTTCATCTAGGTTTATATTATCTGTAAAGAATTTATCCCAGAATTTGCCATAAAATTTGCTTTATCTTGCTTGCAGTTTTCCATCACTAAAAAGAAAAGATTCTGAAATATGAGTTTTCCCTCATTTCCTTGGGGTTTTTTTATTTAATTATTTCAAAAATTTCAAATTTTCTTTTAAAATTCTTTAATAATTTACTCGATAAGTTTTTATTCTATCCAAATGATTTTTACTTCTTTCATTTATTTTTATATAGTTAGAGAGTGATTTGGTGTTTATTACATGAATTAATAACATAGATTAAGAGATTCTTCTCTTTCAATAATGATGAGGCATTCAAGGACAGGTGAAAGTCTTAATACTAGATTGGATTATGCTGTATAAGATTCAGTTCTAAATTTCTAAATTTTACAATATTTGGACCTGTGGTTTTATTATAAACATTTGTAATTTAAAGACATGAAAGGTTATCTATCAGATATGCAGGCTACAACATTTCTTAAACTAATATCCACCATCTCCCAAATGCTGAAGGAAAAATGAGTGCATAACCCCACCTCCTTCATGTTCATGCATACACACACACCAACTCTTGACCTTACACATCTCTTGCATGTTTAAAATGCTCATCTTGCTTTTTTCCCCCACTTTCTCTGAAGAAGGAGCTTAATACCTTTGTTTTATGGGGAGGGCGGGGGTGGTGGGGAAAGTATTTTTATTTTTCAAATAAGTTAAAGAAACTTCATCGACCCTCATACAAAAACAACTAGCTTCAAGTCTCTTCACTTGTCCAGCTTCCAAATGCTAATCATTCGTGTCAGGCACTACGCTGTTCTTACCTGCTTCAATTCTTTGGGGAGCAGTTCATGCATCATTCACTCCCATTTAGCAATATGCTATTCTCCAGAGAAAGACCCGTTCTCATTTAATCCAGTCCACCTACTAAAGAGGCTCGAAAACACTGTATAACCTTTGTGAAGGTTATACAGTGGAAAGACATACTGTTTAATGCAACACAACATCCTGAAGTACTAAGGCAACTAAAAGGTAATAGGAGGAAGAAATATAAACGAATGGAGAAGACATGAAGCTCTCCCTTATCTACGTTCTGCAGGCATTAGGACTGGAAAAAGATGGTCTTTCACTTTTTATTGCTGAATTTGGAAGATGTGGTTATAAATGAGCTGCTCTTGCTCCCTGTTGCTTTATATAATAGATGGGGAAATTTTAATGAGCTTACTGATGATGTCCCAAATTCATTTAGTCTCCCAGTGATCCAGTTGAATGTATTTCCAAACTGTTGAGATAGCTTAAAAATCAATTTTGATATCTCTCTAAGCTCTAGCAGTGTTTGATGAGTTCTTGTTTGCTCTCCTAAACCAGCTGGGAAACAGGTAGGACAGCAACCTTTCTCCCATTGGGGTAGAGAAGGAGAAATTTCTAATCAAAATGCTTTAATTTCTTTATTTCCTGTAGCATCTGGCTAGAATTAAGTGCCACCATTTCAAAAGCACAGGGCATGACTCAGGGAACAAATGATGCATTCAGAAATCGCACATGTACTCTTCTCAACTTATTTTCTCTTTGAAACTGTTATTACGCCCTTGGTATCTACACCCAATGTGGTGGCAGCTGGATGCTGCGAACAGTGTGATAGCATCAGATGCATCACCTGCAACTATTTAATGAGTCACCAACATTAGTAAAATGATAAAGAAAAAATAATAATGTTACCTATCAAACTTAAAGCCAAAGTTACTGGTACCTCAAATGCTGAATGTAATTATTAAAAAAGATCATAGAGCAATATGGACATCTCTTTGCAAAATAGGATCTTAAAGATAAAGTAAGAATCAGTTCTTAAGAACCCAAAGATTAGTAGAATGGCAAAAGCTTAATCTTTCTACCCTCTTCCTATGAGCTTTTGTAGAACTAAAGGAGTTTTCACTTTCCCTTCACTTAAAACTACATTCTCATATAAATTCTGTAACATTAAATGTATTGGTGACAAATCAGACTGCCTACAGTGTACAGGGGATATTGTTCTCTAGGTATATGTTCCTCAAATCCAATAGCAAATCTGACTTCATATAAATATAAAAAAGTTATTAAATGATATTTTCTTTTAGTCCAGATATTTCTAATCCTAAATCTGTAGCTGACTTGTTTTATGAATCACCTTACTAACACACCACAGGAACCCACAGAGAGCAAAATTACAGAGCTGTCAAACTCTTTTGATGATTAGTACTCTTAGGGAGCTCTAAACTCTTAGATTACATTTCCAGAGGTCTTGCTACATGAAATTTCAGTATAAATAGCTGGTTTCTTCAAAATTTTCTGCTGGATTCTTTAGGGATATATTATCACATCAGCTTTAATTCACTGTATACTGCTTGAGACCTCTCTAAAGGAGGAAACTTACTCTGTGCTTTAAAAAGTGCCCTTGAAATACAGAACAGGATGGGTTACTATGACTGTACTAATATTTAAATACACCAGTCAGAAGAACAGTTTTCATGTATAACTCTTCACATTTCATATCTGACAATAAAAATTAAAGTATAAAAAGGATTCCATTCTGCATCTTCTGTGTTTTTGTAGTGTTGAACAAAACCAAGAGCTTATAGCAGTTTGGTAAGACTTAACCCACCAGATATATTTTTTTTTCCTTTACATATTAAAAGGCATTGAGTACAAAGAATCTCCAGCCATGATTGTTACATTGCCCTGTTGATAAGTTTCCTTGCTGAGCAAAGAAATCTCTATCAGGCTTGATGAAAAGTACATAGTCATTATTCTGAAAAGCATTTATCATCATCTTCATTGTAAACTTCCTGTTTTCTTTTACCATGGCCTGTTTTCTTTAAAGTCTCCTGTTGCTGCTCATTTCCTCACTCTGCTGCAGAACTCCATTTCTAGGCCGGGAACATTGCAGTTAAAAAAACCTCAAGAGACTGTTGAATCGCTAAGCTTCCCCCTTTGCAAGGCAAAAATCCATAATCAGTATGTATAAAGCAAAGCAGGCACATTCTCTTCTCAGTTCCAGGCGGCATGTACTACCCCTGTTACACACATTGACCAAATTCAAGATCATTCCAGGGCAAAGCAACATACTAATTTCCTTTGTATTTCTGAGAGGAACACTATGACAAACAACTAATCGACCCTTCTCCTATACTTAACTTGGATTGTACAATGAGAGTACTGCTTTGCAGAACATTGAGAAAAAAACAAAACAAAATCCCCAAAGCAGACTGCAAATCCTCATCCTGACCGTATTCTTGCAAAGGCTGGATGCCACCCTGAATAATGAATTTATATTTACACATTCATCCTGTACTACATGCAGTTTTATACATATCTCAAGTGAATCAGCCACTCAGTGCCACTAACCAAGACACCACCAGCACATGAGGACACCACAAGGTTATCAAGATACCACCAGAGAAGGACAGATCACAAGAATGTTCACTGGGAGGAGCTGGCATGCAAGTTAAGGCTCCGAGCTAAGCTGCCGTGCCCGACCTTAGCCTGGACCCTAGCTGAGCTTTCCATACAGTAACCAGGCACAGGAGCCCTCTGCACTTGCCTCCAGTCAGGCTCACACATCTGAAGGCCATCTCTAAAGGTCGAGCTTCATGCAATTTACTAGTTTCTTCAAGCAATGTAAAAATAACATGTTTTGGTTGCTATGAAAATGCCAATTAAAAATGTGAAAATGAAAAAAAAAATTTAATAAATTTTTCACTGAATATCTGATTTTTACTGGTTGATTGGTTTTGTTGGGTTTGTGACTGGAGGGGGGGGTGTTTCATTTTACAGCAATGTACTGATACTGTAAAAAGTAGTTTGATTGTTGTTATTGTAAATCAGAGTTTAAAACTGTGGTAGATGTTAGTATACAAGATCTAGCCTGGATTCAGACTTCACTTATATGGCTATCAGTATGGAACTAATTTGATTTAACGAATTAGCTCAGAGTTACACTAATAACAGAACTGAATCTCACCCTCCACAGCTGAAAGGTTCTTTAATATGCTACATTATACTTGCTGTCAGCAGCATTGCCAGAAAAATCTTAAAATAGTTCCTAACTAAATCAAATTAAGTATATTATGCAACAGTTAACTATAATAACTTTTTTTCTAACTTCTCATATAGTGTTTTTATTGTTGAAATCTCAGGTACATTTCCATCTTTAGGAAACAAGACATTTTAAGAGCTTTGCATGTAATTGCCTTTCTACACCATTCTGCATGCTTTGCCCAAACAGTATAATTTTTTTTCCTGATCTGCTCTAAACCCCATGAAATGAAAGAAACGGTAAAACATGATTTCCCATATGAATTATCACATTTCTTGTGATTAAATTTTGTGTAGTTATAATGTTATCTGTTTCTTTTGACAAGTGCAATTATTGTTGGCATGTGCACCCAAATTGTGTTTCATTTTCTGAAGCCACAGCTCATTATGATCGGTGAAGCCTCTAGTAAAAGGAAGGCATGGAAAAAGTACTTTATAAATATTGACTTACTCTTACTACCTGTCAGCAAAAATGCAAATGACCACAAATCACAGCTGCAGAGGAAATGCAATAAAACTCAGAAAGAGATACTACATACACTGCAAGAGTAAAGTGATTTCCGGACTCCCATATGTCTGAACTGGAAACACTTAGACTAAACAAAACAAAGATGCTCCAGATGGACATTTTTGGCCATAATTAACATTACATCTATATGCATTCTGTATCATTATAGGATACAATATTTTATGTCAATATTAGCTTTACAAGATAGCTCAAAACCAACTTATGATACATAGTTCATATTCTGTTCCTTTCCTGGCCTGTGGTGAATTTGACTTATCACATTTGAACACAGTAATACATCTACATTATCTTTTGTCCAGGCTTTGATCATGGCCAAATGATAAGAACTAACCCACATTCATATCGTTCAAGTCACATTAACTGTGTCCAAATTACATATTTTCTGGAGTATACAATGACACCATAATTATTCTGTAGTGTTTGTTCCTTCATACATACATAGCTGTAGCATGTAATGTGCACTATGCTCGCAGCCCTTCTACCTTGGGCAGCTAATACATGTTTTATTTAAGTGG
>JAAGAY010132726.1:53875-91343 GCA_011801015.1 Ardeotis arabs | reverse complement strand
GCGTGGCCTCCTCTGGACCCTCTCCAACAGCTCCACGTCCTTCTGATGTTGGGGGCTCCAGAGCTGGACGCAGCGCTGCAGGAGGGTCTCACCAGAGCGGAGCAGAGGGGCAGAATCCCCTCCCTCGCCCTGCTGCCCACGCTGCTGGGGATGCAGCCCAGGGTGCCGTTGTCTTTCTCTCATCTGCTGCTTCCCTGTTGCGGGCGAGCGTGCAGCGGAAGGCAGGAGCACGGGCAGGGTCCAAGGAAGGTCTCCAGAGCTGTGAGATGTGGCACCTGGCCTGGGAATGCATGTGGCCCCCTGCCCCTTGGATGCCGCTGAGAGCTTTTGGAGAATGACAGCAGGGATCTGGAAGCCCCTTTTCAGCAATGGAGATGCAAATTGTGGGTTTTTTTTGGTCTCCAATACTACTGACTTCAGAAGGGACAGCACAGGAGGAAGGAAGGAAGACCTGAAACCGGAGTAGGAAGTTCCTGAAATGCGAGAGCAGCCTTCATCCCGATGTGCTGAGCCTCTCCTCTCCGAATGCTTTTGGCTGAGCACTGAGTGGTGTTAAATCTTAGCTGCAAAGTCTTTTGAAGTCCAGATCCTCCCTCCTGGTAATAAATCCAGGCATGGCAGTTCCTGAGCTCCTGAATTTACCATATCCTCTCACATTTGGTTTTGCTGGGTCTTCTCGCTCTTCGTCACTGCGGGGACCCCACGGGTCTGTGGGTGATGGGCACGTCCCCCTGCGAGGCCGGCTTAGGGTGCCAAGCAGGGTAAAAGCACAGAAGCTGTGAGCTCCTGGGGGGAGGAGAGGACCTGGGGTGTGGGTCCTGCAGGTTTCGTAGGCTCCTTAGGCGCTGTGGCTGAGCACGTCCCCATGGTGGGACGGGGGACGCAGCCTCCCGCAGCGCCGACCGTCACAGCACCAGACACGGGGCGGCAGCTGGAGGCGGCCGGGGAGACAGCGAGGCGGCAGGGCTTAGTGCCGGGAGCTGGGGCTCGCTGCGGCCGGGCTCAGCCTCTGCCGAGCGCCGTGCCTGGGGGCCACGCAACATGCTTTGGGATTTTCCCTACGGAGAGAAGGGAGACCTGGACAAAACCATTGAGCGCAGCAGTTTTCTGGGTGGAGAAGGCGGCGATGAGATTTGCAGCGCTGGCGCTGGAGGAAAGGGCTCTGCTGGGATGCGGCGTGGCAGGACGTCCCGGCCCGTGTGCCAGCCTCGCCGTATGCCGGCACTGTCGGAGAGGTGGCGCGGGCTGGCTGGTGGCTCCGGGGCTGGCCGGTGCCTCGCAGCGTTTCTTGCTGATTCAGGGGCCGGCAGGTGGGGATGACTGGACGGGACTGGGAGGTTTGATAAAGATAGCACGGTTTCCAGCCCGGCGGATTAGACTGGGGCTGAACACGCTCCGTGTGAGCGCTCCCAAGCATGCGCCTTTCCCAGTATTTCCCATGGCCAGAGCTACTGTTGAGTGACTGTGGAATTAAAGTATCATTTGCAATTTTCTACATTCCAGAGCGGTGTCAGGTTTTGGCGGAGGGCAGGCTCCTTGTGTGCCTGTGTGCTTTGCTTGGCCTGCGAGCCCCCGAATATCTCAGAGGCCACGCACATCGCTCTCGTCCTTGCAAACTCCCCGACCGAAGCGATGGGGAAGAGTGGGAGAGCTAAACGGGGGCAGGAGGGAGCCCAGCCTCCCGGCTGGTTGGCTGGACAACTACTTGCCCCTAGTCTAACACTTCTTCCAAAACACAAATTTCACCCCAGCAACGTGTATTCATTTTCCCAGGATTTGGAACGATGGGAAGGTTGGAATCCAAAAAAACCCAACTGCCCGCGGTTTTAGACATCTCGTGCTCGCCCAGCGTCAGGCGGGTGGTTGTCTCCAGAAAGGCAAGCTGGAGCTTAGTTTGCAGCTAAGGTTACAAAACGTAACCAAAAGCCCAGCCTAAACCCCAGTTAACTCCAGCAAAGAGAAAGAAGGAAGTTGTTGTTTTGCAGCCGCCAATCCATCTGCCACCCGTTGTGGGGCCGGGGCCGGCTGCGAGAAGCCAGTGGTGCTGTGGCTTTGGGTGCCTGCCTCCATCTGCATGGCAGGGTTAAACAAATACCAGCGCTGGATTTGTACGGCAGCGGAGGATCTCGAAGCAGTTTGCAGGCTGTGATGAATTAAGCCTGGCTTTGTTACTGTGGTTGGGTTGGGATGGCGTTCGCAGCCTGTTTGTCTTCTGCAGCGGAGGAAACTGAGGCACGGAAACGCGAGGGGTGGGATTTGTCTGTACAAATAGAGACACGGCGGTGCAGACGTACGTGTTTGGGCTGGGGGTCTGGACTCTGTTAGATGATGGAGAGAAATGGGCATCACCAGAGTGTCATTAGCTCCTGTGAACCGTGGTGTAAAACAGGAGCGGAATGGTGGGTTTGGAGATAGCCCCGTCTTGCTGTGACTGGAGCTGCCTCTGGTGCAGACATGGAAAGGAAGACGTCAATCCTGAGCCTGGTGATATTTCTCAAGTGACATAAAATCTCCAGCAGAGATGGAAGAGGAATTTGCCTCTGTCGAGAGCCCAGTGTGTTTTAGTTGTCTTCCTCCACACAGGGCTTGGCTGGCCTCACCTCAGTTCTGGGCCAAGGAGTGTACTTGCTGTTGTGGAAGTAAGCTTGCCGTGGAGGCTGCTTCAGCCCGTCTCCGTTCCCTTATCCCACATGTCCCTGATGCCTGCCTGGGCCCTTCTCCCACGTTCAGCTGTGCAGTGCAGTGTTCTCCTAGCAAGACTTGAACTCAACAGGACGTGGCCTGGAGCCCCAGCTGAAGTCCCCCCCTGCACAGGGGACTGTATGTCTGTTGGTGGAAAAGGTCCTCCTGAGGTTCCCTTTCATGGGAACTGTGGGGTTGCGAGGATGCAAAGAAGAGATCTGAAGCAGGTAAAGCCTTGTGCTTGTGCTGGAGCAGCTCCCGAGGCCTCCCATACCCTGTGAGAGTAATTTGTAGATACCAAAATATGGTATTTAGTTGTAGGACTCTTGTATCCTTGTGAAGAGTCAATCAAAAGTGAGATTAATTTACTTTAAGATGAGCAAAGGTTTCTGTCTGAACGAGGGGAAAGAGAAGAGTCCAGCAGTGTTCAGGAGAGATGAATGTGTGGGGAGCAGGTGGCTATCTCTCCTCCACTGGACTAGGGAGGCATCTCTAGAGACCTCCTGATTCTGCACATCCACTGGCTTCTCCCGAATGAGACAGGACATGCCAGGTGTTGGGCTCCTTCCGTGGCATTGTAGGGCAGCAGTCAGTATTCCAGCAAGGTCTCCAAGGCTGATTTGGAGATGGAGACATCCTTCATCACCATATTCCTCAGACAGACACCTCTGCTGTTTACTTAATCAGCCGCATGGCTTTGAAGCCACTCAGATGGTATCTCCTGTGGACTGCTTACCATTGTGGTGTGGCTCGTCCATGGGAAGGAGGCTGTGAGGAGGGAGGAGGCAGTTGTGTATTTGTATATATACATACACAAACACGGCAGCGCTTGGAGGAGGAAGTAAAAACCAACTGCACTTTCCTCCTAGCGTTCAGAGCTGGGAGATGAGAGAGGTTCTTTGGTGGTGTGGTTTTTCCACTCGCTTCCTCCCAAGAGATCCTTCTCATTCATGTCCTCTCCTTGGAGCATCTGTGGAGGCAGCCTCTGCCTAGCCTGCCCGCAAGGCAGAGAGGCAGCCGCCCAGGTCCTCGTTGAAACACTTTCATCTGCTTAAGGTGCTCGGACTCCCGAGGTCTCCTTTGCTTTCAGCAACAGTAACGTAGAGGTTTTCCTCCAGAGATGCCTGCTCAGTGTGGTTATTTAGAGCCCCCCGTCATGCACAGCGTGGTGCCGTGTCAGACCCCAGGAATGTTTTCTTATCCCTTTGGAATGTCATTCATGGCAGGATGATGATTCAGGCTTAGGACACAACTCTGGGGGAGAGCTTTGGTTATCTCCAACCCCACCCAGCCGTGGTGAGCAGCTCCGCTGTGACACTTCCTCAGTGCATCCAACTAGAACACCGCAGAACCGAGCTCTGGCGCGCCGAGGCTCCTCCGAGTGAAGCGGGTGAGCTCATAACGTGGTTGCCACTGGCTTTGCCCGGCGCTGAGCACATGGTCCAGGTTCTTGACTCATTTCCCAGGACCGAAGCGTGCGGCCCACCGTCTATCCCCAACCAGCGTGCCTGAGGTTAGGAGGGGAGCAATAGAAGGGAAGGACCCTCTGGATTTCCTCTCCTGATGTTTTTCTCTGCATTCATATTCATTCTCGCTGTTTCTATTTTGAAATTGTTTTCTTGTGCAATCTGTGTGGGTATGTGCTGCTATATTTAAGACTTTGCTCGTATCAGATTCTGCTTTCAAGGGCTTTAAAAACAAAAACAATAAAAATCAAATCCTCTTGCAGGAGGTCACTGAGGTGCAATGGCTTTTTCCCAATTGCTGACATGCTTTGGACCTCTCCCTGCTCCCTCCTCAAGCTTATTTCCCCCTTGCCAAGAGGCCCTTTTCCCCCATCAGCTGTCCCCATGCCCAGCAATGAAGATGACACGTGGTACGCGGTGGTACGCGGTGCTCCGCGTGCGCAGGGCTGGGTGACCCAGTGAGTGCTATCTCGCCTGTCGTGGAGAGCACAAAGGGTGCCAGAAGAGTCCCTCCTTTATATGCTGCTCTTGCAGGACACGTGCTTGCAGACTCCTTGATTTTGGGAGCTCATCGGTCCCTTAGCCTGAAAATATCTCTTGTTTTTTAACATCAAGGTTTTGGACCATCATAGAATCACAGGATGGTTTGGGTGGGAAGGGAGCATTCAAGGCCACCCAGTCCAACCCCCCTGCAAGAAGCAGATCAGGTTGCTCAGAGCCCCGGCCAACCTGGCCTGGAATGTTTCCAGGGATGGGGCATCCACCGCCTCGCTGGGCAACCTGGGACAGTGCTCCACCACCCTCAGTGTGAAAAATTTCTTCCTTATGTCCAGTCTGAATCTGCTTCCTTCTATTTTGAAACCATGACCCCTCGTCCTGTCACACCAGGCCCTGCTGAAGAGTCTCTCCCCACCTTCCCCATCAGCCCCCTTTGGGCACTGGGAGCCGCTCTCAGGTCTCCCCGGAGCCTCGTCTTCTCCAGGCTGAACAGCCCCAGCTCTCTCAGCCTGGCCTCACAGCAGAGCTGCTCCAGCCCTCTCAGCATCTGCGTGGCCTCCTCTGGATCCATCCAACAGCCCCACGTCCTTCTGATGCTGTTGGCTGTCTGGGCTGTGAGCGCACATTGCCGGCTCATTATGGCAAATCTGTCTCCAGCTTCTTCCAGACACCACAGGTTTCTGCTGGAGGAGCTGGTAGGTGTGATGAACAACCGAACTGCACCAGCTGGCCAGCCCAAGGAGACGCGAAACTGTTCGCCATCCCAACTGGAATTGTCCCATCAGGAGTCCCCCAGCTCAGCACTCCAGTGCGTCTGCATCGAAGTTGGGGAGAGCCAACCAGGAGGGGTCCTGCCGATGTCCTGGCCTGCAGGGGTGCACCCTTGGTGCCCAGTTCTTTGAGGGCAGGTGGACAGTGGTCCCAGCATGGCCATGCTAGTTGCCGGGCACTGTCTGGTGGGCGTTGTGGGAGTGGCTGTGCTGGATCCTGAATTTTCCAAAGTTGGGTTAGGTAGGAACTGAGGCTCCCACTGCTCTGTTTTATTTTCATTAGCCAGACTATTTAACCAGCAGAATTGTTTGCAGAAGCAAAGCACTTTGGTCCCCAAACCGTTGAGCTTCCGATTTCCCTGCGCTCTCAGTAGGACAGCGATCATGTGCTAAATCCCAATTAATCATTAAGAAGATATTTGAGGTTTAGCAGCTGTGTTATAAGATACAGTTTTTACTGGTTTCGACCTCAGTTAAATATGTTTTTAATAGTGGATGGTATTTAATTAAACGTAAAATAACAGAGGCTTATTAAATCTAGACAGACCTTCCTTGGCGATGGATATTGAATGTTAAGTCAATACCGGTTGGTCACTGGGAGCATATTCAGTGTGGTTTCACAGCTATGTAACGGGCAGGTATCTTATTACCCATCTACCCAGTCTCAATGAATACGCTCTTAATAATCAATTGCCATTCATTTAATATGCAATAATAAGTGTCCTATTAGAGCTGAATTAGATCCTTGTCAGAGAAAACAGAGGCAACCTGGCACTTGCTGGTTTTTGAGCGTTTCTTGTTTAATTTTGAGTTGATGGTTCATTGAGATTAGGTTTTTCTAGGGTTGTTGAAGATTGGACGGCGCTGGGTTGGATGATGGACAAGCAGGCTTCACACGGTGTTGGTGTCCGGGCCGCGGTCAGCCGGGAGCGGGACGCAGGGTGACGAAGCCCCGGCAGCGCGCAGGGCTGAGCGGAGGAATCTGGCTGGGATACGGGGGCTGGGAGAGCTGCGCTGGAGTCTCGGCACGGTGGGGTTGATGGTTGCGGGGTGACGCTGTGAGTCACGGCGTGTCCTTTGAACGCTGCTTGGTCTTTCTCTCAGGCAGATGTACATTACGCAGGACTGCAAAGGAGGAGGCAAAGCAGTGCCGTGGGGAAATGCGCTCTTCATAGGCGGCGTTAGCCTGCAGAACGTACTGCCAGGCAGTGTCTTCAAAGCTAATTCATTAGCCGGTGTCGAGGAGGATGAGACTCGCTTGTGGATGATAGGATCAGAAAGAGTCGCTTAGGGCACACCAGATGTTCCTCATTCATGTCCGTGTTTAAGGAGCTGACTCCATTTCCCAAGCTGTTTCTCATCCCTCTGCTCCGTGAGGTCAGGCTCTGGTCCCCTGTTTCTCCACGTTTTTCTAGCCTCGTCTTGTGGAACAGCTACGTGCTTCCCAGGTTGCAAAGCGAGCAGATTGTCGGGGAGCCAGGGCCCTGAGAGGACCCGAGACGCTCCGTCCCGGCCTTAAAAAGCAGGTTGTTGCAGCAGGTTGAGTGCAGGAGTCTTTTGTGGTATTTTGAGGTGAAGTATGATTTATTTCACAAGGTCCAGCATGCAGCTGCTGTTCACGTTGGTGAGGCGTTGCTGCATGGCTGGAGCTGTTTTGAGATGGGAAACAGGGGCTGGCAGGGCTTTCTCCTGACCAGGGAGAGACGGAGCAACCCAGCGGCTGGAGAGGAGCTGGAGGGTTGGACCCTTGAGAAGGAGGATGGCCCCCTGCCCTGAGACAGAGCTTCCTCTGGGAGCTGCTGTTTTCTCATCAGCCTTCGAAATCCCATTCTGTACATTTGGAGGAAGCGATTGAGCAGGGCTGTGGACTGGGGGGCAGCGGGGAAGGCAAGGGCTTGTGTGTGCGCAGCGTGCGTGGCCCGACCAGGGCCGGGGGCACAGCCAGACAGCGTCATCCAATTAATGCCGTGCGTTTAAATTGCTGAATACAGAGATGGCGGCTTTTAAACAGAAAGAAAGCTGATGTTGGAGAGCGCGTGGCCCGTGCTGCCTGGGATGGAGCTCTGAGGGTTTGATTTCTGGCGGGGGGCGCGTCTGCGGAGGGGAAAGCTGCAGCAGAGAGCGTTTCTTTTCCGGGACTCTGTGGGTAGCCCTATTAGCTTTCTTACAGAAGCACTTCTTTTTTAATTTCTGCATGCTGCTGCATTTCATAGGCCATAACTTTTAATTTCTCCCCTTGTTAACCTGTGCAGCGGTACTGAGTCAGTGCTGGAACAAAACAGGAGCCGGGCAGAAGCCGTGATTCACCCTGCCTGGTGGATGCGATGAGCCCGTCTTCTCTGCTCGCTCATTAATTTCTTCTAACGTGTGAGTCAGGCTCTCCTCGCCCCCGGGCAGGAACGCGGCCACGGTGAGTTTTAAACGGGGAGCCGGGAAGGGGGCCGCGGGGAGGCTGACGGGTATCAGTACGGCCAGCTTCTGCCGGTGGCTGCCCTGCTCCCCGGGTGCCGCTGGCCCTGACTCACCCCGTGCCTGCGGAGCGGACATCGCCGTGCCGGTACCGTGCGTCTCCTGCTGGATCCTGCGCAGCGGCGGTCGTGGTGATCCCCTCTCTCCCCGCCCTGGGGGTCTCGCTGCTTTCCTAAGAATCCTCCTGGGCTTGGGGGTGCAGTGTGCAGGCTGCGCTCGTGGCCAGGGCAGCTGGGCGCAGCGTGTGCTTTCCTGCCGCTTGCTCATGAGTTTGGAGGCAAATAGAGAGGATTCAGCCGGCTTGCCCCGTACATCTCTCCTGGCATGTGGCACGAGGCTGGGAGCCCCTTCCCCACCCCTGGACCTGTCCCCCAGCCTGAAGGCATGTCCTGACACCCATCTTCTTGGCCAACACTTGTGCCCGTGTTACCTGCATGCTTCACAGCTTGGCAGGAGCTGTGGGAGTAGTAGGACAGGGCTGAGACCAAGCAGGTTCATCACACATGTGGCAGTGGTTACAGAGCGGGCAAAAATAAAAATTCCCCGGCAGCCTTCTGTCCCAGCAGGATCCAGGCCTGGATCGCCACAGGGTACCTGACCCCCAGGATCAGCCCCAGCCCCAGGACAGCCCCAATTACAGCTTTGCCAATTAACGGCAGTGACAGGCCCGTGGAAGCAGCTGGGCTCCAGCTCTGCAGTGGGGAAAGCCACAAGAGCACAGGTGGGGAGCACTCGTCTTGCTGCCTGAGCCTTGGCTTTGACCAGGCAGGCAGTGACGAAGCTGCCCAGCTGCCTGCGGCCCGCGGCAGGTTGCTCACTGAGTGGCTAGAAACTTCTCTGGGGCTGGGGGGACACAAAAGCCAAAGCTTCCCCAGACTGGCAGGTGTCAGAGCGGTAAGTGGAGCGGTGGGAGAGCAGCTTGTGAGGTCCTTGTTAGCTCAGGTGGAGCTGTCAGGCCGCATGTGGTCTGATCTCGGAGGACGTACGTTGAAAATAACCCCGTGCCACCTGCATTGTACCAGGAGACGCCGCTCCGGGCATCCCGACGGGGCTGTCGGAAGGATGAGGCCGCTGTGGGTGCCGCGGGGATGGCTGTGGCAGGAGGGTTGAGGTTGAGCTGCTCCCAGTCTCAGCTGGATCGCAGTGGTGCGACAGGCGCCTCTCCGCATGTTCCCCGGGCCAGCCTCACCGAAGGGGTCCCTGGGCCACGGGTTTGAACCGCTGAGGAACGCTGTGCTGCCGATCCAGGGGTTTGGCACCGGGGTTACCGTAGCCCAGCCCGCACCAGGCCGCCGGGGTGGGCTGGGGGCACGCTGGGCAGCTTCGCATCGCAGGCCCTGGGCGAGGGGCACGGCAGCCTGACCCCGCAGGGATTCGCCCCGTCTGCCTCTCGTTTTGTTCTCCACCCTCCACACGGAGCCCTGAGCCTACCCGGCCGCCCTGGCAGGCCTCCCCGCGCGTCCGCCGCCCCCGGCCAACCCGGCCGTAAAACCCTCTAATGCGAACAGGCTGGGGTAGCGCCGCTGCCATCGGGACAGCGCGCCGTGTGTGGTTTCCATTTATTGCGGATTTATTTCCTCTGGGTCGCCGGCTCTGTTGTTGCTCACTCCTTGGCTCTGCTTGTCGGGAGCATCCAGCTTTTACCTTCTTGCAGAGAGGGGCTGTGGGGGACTGTAACTTCATTGTACGTGTCAATTAGGAAAACACCCTCAGGAATTTCCTTTCTGGTGCTGCCTGGCTCTCCAATAACCCCTGTCTCCGTGTCTGCCGGCTCCCCAGAGCCCGTCCCGCCAGCGCGAACCGAAAGGGAGCAGGGAGCAGGCTCGGCTCCGCAGCCCCATCCAGCTTCTGTTCCAGCTCCCTCCGAGTGTGGAGCCCCGTCTCGTTCCCACTTCTCCCGCGCTCCTCACTCCTTCTCGGCTGCTGGGGTTTGGAGTTGTTTTGGAAACCGCTGCAGCTCCGGCGTGACGTCACGGCGATTTTGTAGTATCTCTGTCTCCATCCTAGTTAGGCGCTTCCTGCTCTCTGGCTCGCGCTCTGGCTCGCCTGGCGTGTCTACGCTCTTTCTTCTCCTCCACAATTCCCCAGGGATTTCTTTTCAACTTTTTTTTTTTTTTTCTTCCTTGCTGCATCTCTTACACAGCAGCTTTTTCTTCCCTATTTCTTTTTTTCTTGAATTTCCTCTTCTGCCTCTCCTCTCCAAAAATGGCCCTTTTGCCCCAAAACTGGCTTGGGAAGAGCGTATGCACGATTTAGTGATGACTCTCTAGTGAGTGTTTACCGAGCATGAACAAAATATGATTTATTTCTTTAATTTCTTCCCTCGCAACGGCTTGCGTGCTGCCTGATTGCAGGCAGACATCCCCGGGGCCTGCTGAAGGCACGGCTCGCCTTCCTGCCGCTGCCCGCGCGTCCCGAGCCCCAGGCAAAGCAGCAAGGGCCTTGAAATTGCATTTTTAAACGAAACATACAAACATATATATATATGTATATGTAGATGTGTGTGTGTTGTGTGTGTATATATGTATTTTGCCGTACCTGCCTGTAACGAGTGGGTAAACTGAGGCACGCGGTGTGGGTGCCAGGAGTGTGGTTGTGCCGGCGTTGCGAGGCAGACTGTCCGTTTTCCATCCTTGGCTGGGCCAGGTCACCGAATCCCCGGAGCATCGTTTTAATGCCATTCGGGTTAAAATTGGTCGGGGCAGTGACGTCTCTTCACGTGTGCGTTCGCGGTGCCCCGTGGTGAAGCCCCAGCAAGGATCGGAGGCTGCAATGCAAACTCCTGTGCAGGTTTTGGCTGTTGCAGGGTGAAGTGGGGTCTGGATTTGTCTCGGGTCAGTTGGTTCTTCCTCTGGCTTTCATCTCCTCACCCTGCACGAAGGTGTACTCCCATATTTATTTCGAAGCAACTCTCCATCAGCGGACGGTGCGTGGTGGACACCTGTGGTCAGCGATATTTGGGTGCTTTTCACCTGCCACAAGCTCGCGCTGGAGCGGGGTCTCTGACGTCCTCCCCGAGGTGCCTGCAGTCCGTCCCTAAAATAAACGGGCAGAGCAGCGATGAGTGACCTGGGACAGGCAGGACTGGGGTGACAGCCACCCCGCCCAGGGGGTGGTTTGTGGGGACTCTTATGGGACCGACTGTGGGAGCTGGGGAGCATGGGACCCTGCTTAGGGCACAAATCCTTCCTCAGGCCAGGGGCTGCCGTCTTCAAAGTGGAGGGGTGGTTGTGGTGAGTTTGAGAGCGGTGGCATTTCGTGAGAGCCGTGGTGCCGGCGTCCCCACCAGCATCAATCGTGTCCCCCACACCCCAGGCTGTACCCCTCTGGGATACAGCTGTACCCCAAACTGGGACCATGCCCTGCGCTGCCCATGCCAGTGCCCCAGCACCCACACCTTCCCACCGCCAGACAGCGTGAGCGCACCTGGAAATATTGTCCTGGGGGCTGGAAGAACCCACCAGTAGCCATTTGGCATTTGTGGTGTTCAAGGATCGCAGGGCTCGCACAAAGCCTGGGCTGTTTCCAGCCATTATTGTGCTTTGGGGGCACCTGTCCTTGCTGGGACGGAACTGGCAGGACTGGGAACTGGGGCCACTGGGGTGGCACAGGGTCCCAGGGGAACACCCGTACCCTTGTTTTTGAGGGACAGGTTGAGGTCATTTTGCTGCCACGCACTCCCAGCAGCGATGCTCTCCGCCTGATTATTTCGGATCGCCGCGCTGCCGGTGCGTGTGGGAGGCTCCTTTCCAAGTGGGAGGAAGCAGGGAGAGATAAACCTGCCTCTGGACAGAGAAATTTCCATGGAGGTTGCCTCGAGGTTTGTCACCGCCACTTATCCCGGGACAGCCACAGAGGCCTGTAATTGCGGGGAGAGGCGGCGGGCGGCTCGATGGGAATCTCGGGACAGGCTGCTGCCCTCCCGGCCTGGCCGCCCTGGGAGGGAGGGGAGGAGGAGGAGGAAGAGGAGAAGGAAGAAGAGGAGAAGGAAGAAGCAGAGGCTCCTGTGCAGCTCTGAGGGTAACAGAGATGGTGAGCAATTTCATACCAGAACTAGGGGGGTACCAAAGAAGACTGGCTGGGAAAAGGACAAAATGAATCCAAGGCAGCTATTTTTTTTCATATGATTCATGAAGACTCTGAGGGTCTGGCTGTGATGAAGGGCAGGAGGGTAAATGGACTCAGTGAGCAGCTCGGGGGGCTACTGGCCCACATGGTGCAGAGGTGACCAGTGCCCGGACCCCTGTGTGCGGGAGGATGTGCCGGAGCTGGGACCGCTCCGACGGGCGCGATGGCAGCTGGCCCCGAGCCCTCGTGGCTCCTCGCTCCTCGCAGCTGCTGCCAGGTGGGCTGTTGGTTTGGTCCAGCACATAACTGGTTTTGGAGGCTTCCCCGTGCCCACTGATGCAGTGGCGGGCAGGAGCCGGCGGGATGGGGTGAGCGTGAGGACACGGGCAGGAGCCGCAGGGTGGGGACCAGGGAGTAGATGCGACGAGGAAGGGCCGTGGGCGGCGGGAGGAGCGGTGAGCCCTGCCCAGCCCTACGAGCCCCAGCAGCTCTGAGATGTGCGTTGTGCACACAGCATGTGTCACCTGCCACCCGAGCGGCCGCCGGCTTTTGGCACGGTCCTTCCAGCATGCGCCGCCTGCCGCGGGAGGATGCCGTGCGTGAACGTAAGAGTTGCTTTCTCGCGTGCTTGTCGCCGTGCGCGCGGATGCCGGGCTTGGCTGCCCTCCCCCTGGCTGGGGTGAAGCTGGCAGGTGTTTGCCGTCGCCTTTCTCCCTCGTCTCCACGCCCAAGGGGCCGCGAGGACCGTCACCACGCTGTCCCTCAGGTGACAGCACACAGCCATGAAGGGGCTGGGGCCTCTCTGAGTGCATACAGCATCCCGCTGCCCCAGAGGGATTTCTTAAGCTTGTGTGATTCTGCATTAAAACTGGTCCACAGGCCCCAAATGAGGGAGGAGAGGGGACCGGGTGGGTCAGAACGGGCCAGGCAACAGTGAGATGTACCGGGTCTCGTGCTGGGTGGTGGAGGGGAGTCTGATTTCTCGCTCTGCAGCGTGGCACCTCGGCGCAGCTTATTTTGAAGCTTTGCAAAAGAGGGATGCTGGAGCTGAGTGGCTCTGCAGAGCCCTGGGTTTGACCTACTGCAAGGAAGCATGATACTTTTATCAAATAAGGTGCAGGTATTGCATCATCTGTGCTCTTCTCAAGGCTTTACCAAGGCTGGGTTGTGTCTCAGACAGATGTTTTTCCCTTAGTTTCCTGGAGCTGGTGTTCGAGATGAAGTTGGATGCCATCTCTGTGGCAGCACGTTGGTTTAGCGCTCTGCTGTGCAGCGTTTTTCCAAGCTGACGGGGGAAATCTCCTCCACCCGCAGACAGCAGACGTGTGGCAGTGGCGTGGGGCACCCAGGGGACCCCGTGGTGCCGGAGCGGGGCTGGAGGGCTGTGGCTCAGGGGGGACTGGGGATACCTGCCCCACATGCACTGTGCACGGCTGGCACCGTCTGGGGATTTCGCGGCGCCTTGCGTGGTGTCGTACACGGGTCCTGCCTGGCTCTGAGTCTGCTCCTTGAAAATACCATTTTCTGGAAGGCCCAAAAAGGAGAAAATAAACAAAAAGGCTGTCACCATGACAGCTGGTGGTGTCACCCACCCTCGGCGTGGGCAAGGTGTTGGGTTGCTGCCCCAGCGCCCGGGCGCGCTGGTCCTCACACCCCAGGCACGGAGCTGCTGCCCTGGCCCCGCTGTGCCTGGGGACTGTGCGAAAGCCGCAGGTATTTGAGCAGTGCAGCAAATGGCAAAGACATTTGGAAGAGTTTCCAAGCGCTGAAGGGTTCGTCCGTTTTTGTGTCTCGGTCTCACAGCTCCGGGTGAAGCTCCCGCGTGCCGTTATGGTGAATCCAGAAAGGGGAGGAGGGTGGGTGCTCCCTCGTGCATGCACTCTTGTCCTCTACGCTGACAGCAGTAATGCCAATAAAACAAATTTTTGTTTTCTGTGTTTCTTATCTGCTGCAATAACAGCATGTGGAGCTCGTACAGCCCTCCGCCTCCCCAGGGCACCGCGTGAACACGATGTGCGTCTTCTTGTGACCAGTAAATAGCGTTTGGGGAGTGAACGGAAAACCAGAAAGGTTAGTTTGGTATTCTCTGTGATGTATGAAAGCTGTCAGCCCCATCCTGAAATCCTGACTCCTCGAGTGTTCCTGGGACAGGGCGAAGGAACGTGTCCTGCAGTATTTTTTCACTTGGAACAACCCTTTGGCTCTTCTGGGTCTGAAAAGATGAACCTTGGCGGAGTAGCAAATGAGTGCCGTCTCTTAGTCACCGTCTGGCCGGGCTGGACACCCTGAGCTGACCCGGCGTGTCTGCGTGCGACCCGTGGCTTGGACAGGTCTCTCTGGTACGCGTTGCTGTCTCAGCGGAGGTCGTTTCTTTAAGAGCGATTATTATTGTTTTTTAAAAATTATTTTTATTAGACTGGTAGAGCTGGAGAACGTACGCAATTTCTTCTTCAGGCTTCCGCTCCAGACCGATGGCCTGTACCCCAAAACCTGGCTGGTTTAAAAACAGCGAGTTGATCTGATAAAAGCCCTTGTCCCTGTCTCCTCGCCTCGTGCCGTTGGCGGAGGGGTCCACCGGACTGGCTCGAGCGAGATGGGCTGGAAAGCCGATCAGAAGCAAAGTTAATTTAAAAAACCCCGGCGAAGAGCTGTTTTTCTAGTGCCGGCCAAGAAACGTGACACTGCACAAATAGTAGAAAATACAACAAAAAATAAAATTCACATTGGATCTCAAAATGGCCCTTTAATTCGCAGAATCGACAGTGTCTGCGTGCAGAAATCTTCATTTCAGATCCGGTCTTTCAATGCGAATGTCACTTTGAATAGCTGCTCCTGCGCACACGTGCTGGTGCCTTTCGCCGTGTCGTTAACGGATGGCTTGTTCTGTGCGTACATTCTTCTCTCGTTTTGCATCCCCATACATTAAATCGATAGCTTGGGGGATTGCTGCTCGTTCCAAGACTGTATGGGTGGAGTCCCCTTTATATGGCCATGCTGGTATGTAGTGAATTTGAATTGGCGCAGCAGAAAACTCGAAAATTTGGAACAGATAACTGTCTCCTATCTTTATATGGGAACATCGGAGTTCCTAGCTTTATTCTGGGGTTCTTGCCATTCCAAATATAATTTATTCTTTTATATAACTGTTTTCATATGATACACTCGGAAGAGTGGATAATGGTTTGGGGAGGAATATAATAATTTTTTTTTCCCCTCCAAGGCTGTCTTCCCAATTAATGAGATTGAGAACACGTTCCAAAAAAAATCTATTTTTCCCCTCTGGGCGTTTTCTAATGCACTCAATTTATTCCGTAGTATGTCTTGCGCTTCCTTTCTGCCTCGCTATTGAGTGGCGGTTGGCGGGCTGGAGCCCGTGGAAATACTTGGCGTACTGACGCGGTCTCGGCCACCGCGGGTGGCGAGGGCCAGCCTGGCCGTCCCGCTCCCTGTGCGCCCGGGCAAGTGGGCTCAGGGATGGGACAAGGGCCCCGCCGCCGCGGGCGCTGACCTGACCCCTGCTGCGGGCCGGGCTGGGCTTTACGGGGGAAGCCGCTTGCTTTTGGGGGATGGAGGGGTGTCCCGGCCTCCTTCTTTTTGCTGTCCTGTCTGGAGGAGAAGCGGGTGGCCTGGAGGGAACTGCTGCCTCCTGCCCTGTGCCGCGGGCTGCCAGGGAAAGGCTGTTCCTAGAGACGCCTGTGCACTCAAGGGCTTTTCCTACCTAAGGCCTCACCCGTAACGGACGTCAGGAATGGTTTTGTACGTTTTTCTCACGTTTCTTACAAACGCACCCAAGTAAGCAGCCCCAGGCTTTCTGCCCCGCTCTGCCCACCGCAGCCGTTGGCCTTGCCTTCTGAAGGTGCTTTTTTTTTGATCTCAGGATGCAAATTCAGCGTAAAACCCCTGACTGAGCGGTTCCAGCGTGGGCTTCGGTGCCCTGGAGTCGTGCTCTCTCAGGACACCTGGGCTCTCCCAGGCCACTCTGTGCCCTCCCTTCCTTCCCCCCGCACTCCTGAACCCATTTTTGTGCCCCGGGGCAGCGCCCAGTGAGAGGGCAGAGCTGCCAGCCACTGTAAGGGTGCAGGTGAGGAGGATGAGGATGAAGAGCGGGGCTGGGGTTCCTGTGGCCCACAGAGGGACAAGGACTGCATGGCGGCGAGGATCGGAGGAGCACGGACGTCAGTGTCCGCTCCCGAAAGCCTGTAGCATATTAATTTTGGAGAGCCTTACAGCCCCAAACGGCTTGGCTGACACGCTTCAAACCCTGTTTTTAAAGAACCGCTTTTGATTTGAGACTAAATGTGAATTTTTAGGCCTAGAGGAGTTATTTTGAGTTGGTGACGATGGGAAAGGGGCGCTCAGTGTGGACCCTTAAGCATTACCCTGGCGCTGAAGTCATGCCTGCTCTCTTTAAGCCATGGTTTTGCTCTGGAAAGCCTCGGTATAAATGTCATCTTCTCGCTCAGGGTTTTCGCTCCCCCTGAGTCGCACCCGCTCCCATCCCCGACCAAAGCCAAAGAGCCTTCCGCGGCCCCCAGCCTGCCCCGAGCCGCCAGCTCCTGGGGACGAGCAGCGTGGCGGACTCACTGCTGGCTGCTGAGGAGGAGGAAGAGGAGGAGGCCAGCTGTGAGGAGCATCGCTGTTTTGCAGTGGACATGTTGTTCTGCAAGCGGCTCCATTCTTCCTCCGAGGTCTCAGTTAAGTTAGAAGGATCTCGTGGTCGCGTCCACATCATGCTGTGCTTGAAGGGCACGGAGCTGGCAGCCAGCAGCCGGCTTCCCAGGAGTGAGGATTTGTATTTACATCGTTTGACTCAGATGTCGTACAACCTCGGGGAGCCACTTCCTGGGCCAAAAGAACGAGAGACCTGCTCTCCGATGGCGTTTCAAGCTCTCCCACGCGAGGGCTGGGTGTCGCTGGGTTCCCCGCTGACAGCCCAGTTCCCGTTCCTGCAGGTCTGGCCTTCGCGGGGTTGTCAATAGCTCGTCAGTGGGCGGGTGACCCTGCCCCAGCCGGATACTCTCCCTTTCCACGCGCGTTCCCAAAGGAGTGACTGATGGCAGAGGGCCCTTCCCGCGGTGCTGCGCTACGGTGGCCCTGCTCCTGCTCACCGGGGCGAAGGCGTTGCTGCCTGCCCTGGGCGGGGGTCTGTGGTGCCCAGGCTCACCAGCAAACCGTGGGCAGTCGGGGTGGGGGACCCCGCTGTGGGGACCCTCAGCCTGTGGTCCACTCACCAAGGGGATGAGGCTGCTGGAGGAGAGGGGGGATGTGCCCATGCATCTCGATTTTTTCAGGCTGAGAGGACGGGTAGGCCCCAGACCCAGTACCGGGGGGGTAGGCGAAGGCAGAGGGCGAAAACAAGGGAGATGCAGAGGTCTGTCCAAGGAGAGGTGGACTAGCGGGTGGGACAGCGACTGGACTTCGGATGGGAATGGCCACGCTCGGCCTGCTCCCTGCCAAGGCACTTGTGGGGGTAAGAGCCCTCGGACACCACTTGGATTTCCCTCCTGGAGACCCTCATCCTTGTGCTGCCCACCCGTCCCGGTGGATGCCGCAAGGGAACGGTCTTCCCCAGTCCAAGCCGCAGCCCGGATGCCCTGTGTGCCGGCAGGCTGTGGCTGCCGGAGCGCTCCCCACGCCGTAATCAGCCGGGTTGGCGGGCAGACCTGCTGTCAGGCTGCGGGGCGGGCAGCGCAGCGCCCGACGTACGCGCTGGAGGACGGGGTGTAATTAACTGCAGGCCCTCGGAGCTGGGAGCTGGCTGCTCCGCTTCCAGCCTTTTAGCTTGCCTTTTTTTTTTTTTCTGTCAGTGATGAAATCTGTAACTTCACCTGTGAACCAGTATAAACATGTATGAGCTGGTACGCCCAAAGATTAAAAAAAAATAGAAATGTTTGAAAATACCAGGCAGTGCATGAATGCAAGGTCAGGATCGGGCAGCTGACGGCCCCCGCAAATGAGGGAAGATAAAAAAGAAAACCCCAGGTTTGAGCAGCAACACAAACTCCACCGCGCTGCACCCCGTGCGTGGGGATTGGCGCTATAAATAGCGGCGTATTTGGCGACGCGTCCCGGCCCTGGTGCTGCGAACGCTCGAGCCCCGGCACAGCTCTTTCTGGTTATGCTTAGAGTTGCAGTAATGGCTGGCAGGCCGTAATCAAGAAAAGGAAAGAAAAATAAAGTAGAAAATAGGTGTTGGTACCAACCGTCAGTGCGCGTACAGCCTGGCTGTCTGCTGCTCCTCCCTTGCCACTCCCGCGCCCTTTCCGGGCTAATGAAGGATTTGATTAATGCAGCCACGGAGGGAAGGTGCCCACGCCCGTGCGTGCCCGTCACCCTGGGTGGTGGTGTTGAGCTGGAGTGTACAGCTCCGGTGGGTTTGCCGGCGGTCGGACAAGTCCTTCCATCCAGGGCAGCGCCGGTGAGCGGCGAGCGCGCGGCTCGGCCTGTGCCAGCCCCCAGCGCGGCTCGGGGACGTCCGTCCAGAGAGACTTGTCAATACAGAGCCTGTGCTGCACACCTGGGTCCATCCGCGTAAATTAATTTTTACAAGTGGCAAGGGAATGGAAGATGAGTGCACATGGGCTTATTTCTTGGGGGCTGTTGGCAGATGCTCACGAGCAGCCTTGCTTGTCCTCCCAGGCAGGCTCAGGGCAGGTCCTGTCCTCCTTACCCTGGCTGCTGAGGAACCCAACGTCGCTTGCGAGAATCCGTGAAGCAGCCAACCCAGTTGTGTGCGTTTAATTGCCGAGTGGAAGGAGACTGAGGGAGGAGCCGGGTCGCCGGGCACTGCCGGGGGTTGGGGCACTGAGAGCCTCCTCGGTCTGACATGCGCGCGCAGATCTCTGCTCCTCTGTGTGACGCACTTACAAGGGTGCTCTCCGAGGAGGAGGAGGAAGCAGAATTTAATGATGTTGGGGAGTTTGGCAGTGCTCTGGCTCGGCCTGGCCCTTGTGAATACAGCCTGTCAGGTTGGGTGAAGATGAAGTCTGTTTTCCAAAGAACCAGGGCTACGCTTGCATTTCAGCCCCTAGGAGAACACCAAGGTCTCCCCTCCTGGGTCCCGGATGGATGAGCAACCAAAGAAGAGCGTTCAGCCTCTGGTAGGATGAGCCAGTGGAGCGTGGGTGTCCACCTGCTCGCAGGAGGCCCTTCTGGTGTGGTGAGATGGTGGGTTCGGGCCAGCGTCTGAGCACGGCTGTGGTGTCAGGATGCGCCGGCCAGTGAAATGCAGGACCTCTTCCTGGGTGGGTCGGTGGTGCTTTGGGTGGGGAGAGCGGCTTGGAGGCCACCATGAGCTCCTCCAGCTCCCTTGTGTCAGACCCAAAGCCCGGCTTGGATGCGTGTCAATGCCCCGTGTGCGCGCTCGGGGTCGGCGCTGTTTGCAGGCGAGTGCGATAGTTGGTTCAGACTCCCGCTCCAGAGCGGACTGGGATGAGCTAGGCGCTGAAGAATGAACATGTTGGAGCCATTGGCGTCCTCCCCTGGCTGGGTCAGGTCTGTGGGGAATCGCCCGCCCCCTCCTCGCAGCCTTTGTAGTTGAGGCAGGAGGAGGCAGGATCAGGACGGCGAGAGGCCGGGGCTGGCGGCTCAGGCGTGCCCCACGGTCCACCGGTGCTTCAGCTTTGCGGGAACGCCATCCTCCAAGAGACCAGGACCCTTTTCTGATTCCCAGTGGCACGTGTCCTCCTCCTTCCCTCCCTCCAGCCAGCCCCTTCCATCTCTCTGGGCAGGCAGCGCGGCTGCCCCGGCCTGGCCCTTCCCCTGCCACCAGGTTTTGGTCTGTTTTGTGACCTACCCTTTCTGAATCACCCCCGTTCTCCGTTCCGTAATCCCCCCGTGCTCCGGCGCGCGGGCGGAGGCCTGCTCTCCAGCAAGGCTTGCCTTGGGAGGTGCAAAGCTGCGCCCAGCCGCCCGCCCCGAGCTCCCTCCCGGGCCTGAGCGGGTTTGCGGCACTGCCCCATGGAAGGCAGGAGGTATCGCTGGGGTTTTCGGCCAAGCAATCCTGTTCATCCAGCCTGAAATTCAGGTTTTGGGATTTGAAGGTTCACCTGGCCTCAAATTCATGGTTTGAGGAGACTCAGGGCTGGATTATCCCGCGGCGCTGGCAGTGCCGGGGCAGGGCTGTTTGAGGGATACGGTCGCGATGGCGGGGAGCCCGTGGGTGTCTGCAGGGGAGGGGGCAGCACTCCCACAGCCCTTCGCTTTCTTGGCCCAGCCCGTGCCAGTGGCTGGGGGAACACGGGGTGCGCGGTGCACCAAGCCCTGGGATGCTCTGGGTGGGCCGGCCCTTGCTCGGAGGGGTGCTGCTGGCTGGGACGGGTGGGTGACATCTCCTTCCTCCTCCTTCCAAACAGCCCTCTGGCATCCCAGGCTCTGAATTTTATTCCCACTCTGACAGTCAGGCATCAACTCCCGATTACTCATAAATGCAGCATGTTGCAGAGACACCGAGCCTGACGAACGGCCGCGCCTGAAAGCACCGACCGCCAGCATCCAGGGGTGAGAAGCCGGGATGGGGGGGCCCAGGCCGTGTGGTCTTGGTCCCCCCACCTTGTCCTGCCCTGGGGACCCAGCGCCTGCAGCCCGCGCCCAAATGCCACGGGGCTCTGCCCGGCCCCGCTCGGGGACCCGCTTGGGGACACTGCGGCTGGTGGGGCAGGCACTGAGGTCCCAGCAGGTGACCAGGCGTGGATGGCAGGTTTGCAGCGTAGACTGCGACCAACATTGGCCCGTGAGTTTGTTTTGCAGAATCCTCTTCTAGGGTGGAAAAATAACTCATCCCTCGGTTTTTCTCTCTTTTGTTTGTGTGGGCATCGATTACGCTGGGAGTTACTGAGCCAGATTTTATTGAAGTGGCTTAGAAAGCTGCCACCTGCAAGCAGCCGCTTGTCTCTGGGGATTATTTTGGTGTAGCTTCTAAATAACCGCGTGAGGCTCCTTCAGCCTCGCTAATAACTTCGTTCTCCAAGGGACCCTGCCCAGAAAAAAAATGAGCTGAGATTACGCTTGGCAACATTTAGGAGAGGAAAAAGTACAACAGGATTGATGTCTGCTGGTGTGAATAAATAAATAATACAGTACCTCTGCCTCAGCCCCTCGTGAGTGCCCTGCTTCCAGCCCCGTGTCTGTTATCTCCCCAGTTTGGCTGCATTTTGGAATTCAGAGCGATCCCTTACGTCGGTCTCATCGTTTGTCTGCGGCGCGTTGTGCTGTTATCAGGGACCGGCGCGGCTGGCTTTGGAAACGAGCTGTCCTGGAGAAGCTTAGATGCGTTGTGTAACTCGGACTTGTTAAATATCTAATTTAAATAACTTACAAAATAGTTTACCTAGCACCTAAAATGTGGAATTAAGAGAGCGGTTTCAGGCACTGGTGTTGGCCCGGATCCTCACAGGTTTGCGAAGACTTTGTGAAAATCATCGGTTGTGGGTTAAATAAAGAGAGACGCCCACAAATTCCTTGGACGTTCTGTACAAAATCTGGTGTGTAGGAGAGGTGCGTCCTGCAGCGCCGGAGGGAGCCGGGTCGCTGCCTGCACATCCTTGCGATCGCTGCCCTGGCGCGGAGGGTTGGGGTGGGCAGCGCTGGGAATGCCGCTGGGAAGATGAGAAGTCTTCCCGCTGGTCCACTGGTTTTGGTGCCACTGGGCAAGCCCTAGCGATGGCCCGGATGTGGCCGGGTGTTACTCTGCTGGTTTGGGAGGCTGCTTTTTTACATCCCTGCAAAGGTGCTTTTGAGAACCTTGGCATGGGTCCTCGTGGCTAATAAATCCACTCTGGCTTCCCAGTTCGTCTTGTTTTAGTGTAAAAGCACCAGGAGAGCTGGTGTCCCGTGGCCTTCCCTTTCCCTCGCAGCAGTTCCAAGGTGTTCCTGTGATGCCGCGCTGCCAACGTTGACGTTGTGCTTCTCTGCAAGAGCGGAAGGGCGCTGAGCGTGGCACGGAGACGTCGTTCGGTCAGAGCAAGGGCAGCGCACACCTGGCTCGGGTATTCTTGCATGGGGAGGGGCAAAGGATAGTGGTGGTCATGACCTTGAGACAACACTTTCTTAATCACCTTGGCAGGCAATCCTCGCTTCTTGGCAGGCTGCGTCCTGGCCCCCGGCAGCTCTGGGCTTGGCGTCGGTGTCCCCGTCTGCTGCTGCCTCTGCTTGGGTCGTTGTTTCCTCTGCAGAGGAACGAGATTGAAGATGATGCTCGGCTGCATCCCAAAGGGCAGGCGCTGGAAAGGCAGACGCCCGGCGGGGAGCAAGGCGCTGGGGGCATTGCCAGGCTCTGAGGACAGCGTCCTGGTGTCCCATCCTTCTCTCCAGGCCCTACCAGCAGCAGGACCATGAAGGCTGGAGGGATGGAGAGCGTAGCCTGGCAGCTTTTCAGTAGCTGCCTTGCCCAGCGCCACATGCTGGGGCGGCGGGGGCTGCTACTGCCCCTCCAGATGCCCCCACGCTGCTGGTCCCCACGGTCGCTCGCCTCTGTGTCTCGTGGGGAAAGGGTGGGGATGAGCGCAAGCCTTGCTTGAAGTATTTGTTTTAAAAATACACGCCAATAGAAGTGACTCTCTCCATTATTTCATTAAGGGATTTAAAATGTGCTTCCCAAACCCTGAGTCATCAATGAAGTGAAGAAGCGAGCAGCAGCGCAGCGGGTCCCGCTGGAGGGTGACTCACGCCGCGGGGGGGCTGGGGCTTGCGGGGGACTCTCCGAACCGGGGGATGCTCCGCTCCCTCCCTCCCTGCAGGGATGGCCAGGGTCTTCCCAGCATCCTGAGCAGCAGCAGGAGATCTCTGGGTGCCTCTGGGGCTCCCAGATTTATTTTGGGAGCTGAGCCTGACACTGCAGGCTCGGGAGACCCCAGCTATGCCTTGATGCGCAGGAACCACCAGCAGAAGCTGGAAGCCTGTAGATCAGCCAACAACAGTGCGCGCACGCAGGCTGGCGTTTGATTTTTTATTGTATACCTGCACGGATAAAAGCCTCCAGATGCCATCTCGGCTCAGGAGGAACTGATCTTTCCCCCGAGAAGGCAGGGGAAGATGCCAGGCCACGTTTTGCTCATTTTTGGGAGCTCTCTGCCTCTTTCAGCCTCCAGGCACAGGCAGGAGGAGAAAAGCTGGTCCCAGCTCCCTGTAAGGCCAGAACTGTCCCCGCTGTGCTGGTCTCAGTGGTTTGTCTAGTCAGCTTTTTCAGAGCCCTTAGAAATGCTGCTCTGTCCCTCCCACCGGAGTTGGTTCGAGCTCTGT
Organism: Ardeotis arabs; assembly: GCA_011801015.1. Lineage (NCBI taxonomy): Eukaryota > Metazoa > Chordata > Aves > Otidiformes > Otididae > Ardeotis > Ardeotis arabs. The sequence continues at coordinate 68,152 of JAAGAY010132726.1, read as the reverse complement.
TCAAGCTCATTGTCAGGACGTTTTCCCTACGAGCCAGGCTATGTTTTCCCTTTACCCTGCTCTGCTTCCTTATATCCCATCCTTCCCTTGACCACTTTTCCATAATCGTCCCATCCTGCGGATGCTGGCTGGGACTGTGGTACCCACTGCGGTGGGACAGAGGTGGTGGCTGGTGGCACCATCGCAGTCCATGCTGCTGCCCCAGGGAAGAGGCTGCTGCCCCTTCGTGCACCGCGCAGCAGGCAGCACCCTAGGTTTGGCAGCTAGCACCCTAGGTTTTAGGTGTCAAGTTTAGAGAGGTAAGGAAATGTCTGTGCTGGAGGGAGTGGGGGTGTTCGCAGATGTGCTGTGGGCTTAGAGTACAGGTCCCATTGCTCCGAGCGTTCACTCTGTGCGGTTACCGCTGTGCTCGTTTCTCTGCTGCTTCAGGAATGCACAGAGTGGTTGAAGAGGTCTGGGGATCTCCTGGAGATCACCCAGTCCAACCCCCTGCTGAAGGCAGGGTCACCTACACCTGCTTGTCCTGGCTGCGCAGGACCATGTCCAGCTGGGTTTGGAATGTCTCCAAGGCTGGGGATCCCCAGTCTCGGCGAGGATTGCTCGGAGCCCATCAAGCTTTTGCAGCTGACCTGGCGCTTGGCACGTGGGCAGATGAGACCTTCCCACCCCACAGGGCTGTTCCCTGTGCGCTCCAAGCTCTACCCCAGCCAGAGCTGAGGTGGGTCCCCTGGCCTCACGGCACGTGAGACGTGCAAGAGGGTGGCACGCATCCGGCTTCCCTGTGCCGGTGCCCGACCAACGCCTCTGTGCTGCAGAAAGGGTCAGCCCGTCTCGCTGGCCTGGCCAGAGCTCCCTTTTGGGGGGATAGTTTGGTGACCGTGGACGCCTGCCTGCTTAAAAGCCTTCCTCTCCCCACGTGCTTTTCAGTCTCAGGGTGGGAGCACCGGTGGCTTTGGCCGGAGAGCGCTGGGAGAGCTCCCGCACCCCTGATTAGCATTCGGCCCGCTGCTCCCGCTGCTTTGGCGTTCATGCTTGCCATTGCCTGGCAACCACGGAGCAAAACTACAACAGCAGCCCCAGAGCCCGAGCGTGCTTCCCGCGAGCGTGCACGCAAGCTGGCACACGCCTGCTCCCCGCGCGGGGACAGAGACGACGGGGCAAGTGGCAGGGCCACCTCGCGCTGCTGCCCGCCGTCCCCCATCTCGACAGGGCGCAAAGGTGAGGACTGTTCGCGAGAGGAGGAGGAGGAGGGGGGTCTGGCAGGACAACGGCTTTGCTGACACCCAGGTTTGGTGGGTCAGTCTGTCTGTCTGCACTGGCACCGCGAGCATTGTGCCGTGTCCGGCGCAGCCTACCCCTCTGCATCCCTCGGGTGGCGGGGGCTCTCCAGCAATGAGCGCCACGAACTGGGCCCTCAGAGCGGGGCAGGGGGCCGGCCCCCACCACGGGTGCCTCCAGGACAGGGCGTGTTGGGGCAGAGACTTGGGCGTGTGTGGGTGTGCACGGCTCCGTCGGACAGCAGGGCAAGGCGCGGCGGCACACGCGTGCTCTCTGGGCGTGTCATGCAAGCGGGGTCTGCAGGATGTGCGTCGCCGCCAGGCTCCCCGCGGGGAGGCTCAGCTGGGCCGGGGTCTCCAGGGGACCCTGGCGCCGCAGCAGCCTGCGTTGTGATGCTCTCAGACTTCTGCTAGACCGTGCTGTCGGTGGAGTTGGCGGTACATGGGAACCTGAGCATGCATCTGTGGCGGCTGACTGTGCTTCACAGGATTGCTGGGGGTCTGGTGTCGTTCTTCTCGACAGAAGAATTTTGTGGTCCTGCCTCCAGGGAGTGGCTGTGGGCCTCTGGCTCGATCCCCTGCCCTGCCGGAGGGTCTCTGCAGGTGGTGGTGGCTCGGTCCCTCTGCCTATCCTGCATTTTGTCCTCCTTCCAGATGGACAGGCTCGAGAGGACACAAGTCCCCTCCTGACACAAGGTGCCACGCTTCTGCAAGTGACAGGAGAGACAGGCATGCCTGAATACGTTGCGTTCCGAGCTAACGCGTCCCCCCACCTCTGCTTTGACTCTTTATTTGTACATCCTTGGCTGCTGTGGGCTCTGCCTGTGGCGTGATCGGTGGCTGGAGGTCCTGGCTGCTGTGGGCTTTGCCTGCGGCGTGTTTGGTGGCTGGAGGTTGTGTTTGGTGGCTGGAGGTTGTGGCTGCTTGCCTTGTCCAGCGGGCCCACGCATACCCACCGGGCAGCGAAAAGCGTGGCCGCGTGCCTTTTCCTGCTCACCACACATCTTCATCAACAATACTCGCTTGGCAAAGGGTTAACGAAATACATCTGTCTTTTGTGTTTTGCAGAGCCTGGGGTCAGCGGACAAGAAGGACTTCTACCCGCCAAAGTAAGTGCCAGTAGCCGTGGTGAGTGATTGCATGGAAATTCCCGGCTGGTCCGTATTGCTGAGCAGCTCTGGGGCTTGCTAAGATTAGACATCTCGACGTACAAGAATAGCTGCTGCAATTACACAAGTGAGGATAACAGTGGAAGGGCTGTCAATCATTTTGGCTGCAGGGCATATGCAAATCATTCCCTCAGGTCAGAAGGCATCATGACAGCTTGACTGAGCCTGAGGGAGAGAGCGGGGACTTGGTGGCCGGGAGGGGGGATGCAGGGGTGACCTTTCCCACCTCCGGCTCCCTCTGCTCCGGCTTTGCACAGCTGAGCTGCTTTGGGTTTAATTCTGTGTCACAAGGGGCTGATCTCGAAGCACGTCTTCTTTGACGTTGATGCCTGTCGTCTTCCACCCGTGGCGGTCTGTAAGGCACGGTGAGCCGCAGGGGTGCGAGGAAAGGGAGGGGCTCTCTGGAGCCACCATGTTCATGAAGACGAACAAAAGACCTGCAAACCACCCCACAGCCAGAAGCGTTACTTAGCAGAGGGTTACTTAGCGCGTGCCTTGTCCGTGGCTCTGAGCTGGCTGCGAGCGAGTGAGAGCGGAGCTCCGAGACCCGTGCGAAAGGCAAGCAGAGCTTGCATTCGCCGGCCGGTTGTGGTGTTGCACCCGGCATTTGCAGAACCTCGCCGCAGCCTGGCGCCTTCGAGGCAGGGAGGCTGTCTCTGCTAGAGGGACGTGTCTGATAGCGTCATTATTTGGATAATGGCAAACTCTGGTAAAAGCCGTGCTGAGAGCTTCGACTCTGGCCCTGACCGCTGAGCAGCTGCACATCGCGCTGCTGAGCACGTTGCCTGTGGGACCTTGTGTTGCTCCTCTCCGTCTGGGGAAGTGAACATCTTTGTGTTATAGCTTTTTTTCTTCTGAAAAAAATGCTGTCGGTGGTTTTGAAATTGTGGAATGGCGCTCCAACATGCAGGGTTGTCAGAGGACCGTAGCTTTGGAAGACTCAGAAGGAACTGGGTTGAGGAAATTTCTCTGTCATGGGGAGTGCAAGTGTCGGGTGCGCGCGTGTTCTTCAGTTATCTGCTGGTTCCTCTTCCTTTATGCCACCAAAAGTTTTTACAACTCAGCACTAGTCTCCTAGGTCCGTGCTGAAAAGTCTGGTTTCAGGGAGCTCCTCTGTCCGCTCACCCCGAGGCAGGGCTGCTCCTCATCGGCTTTCCAAGACTGTTGGCAGCTGAAGACTTTGGAAAATAGGGCCAGAGCCATTTCCCAGGCTGTTTAATCCTGCACGGCTTTCTGGGAGATCAGAGGGATATCTCAGGAGATACGGAGTCATCGTGAGTGCAACAACGAAATGAACATGCATTGGCAAAGAGCTTATAACCATGCTTGGTGGCCCCTGCCAACCCCCATCCAAGATTTCCGTGCTCGTGTAGCGTGGCTGAATGCTCATGTAGAGTGTGTGTTTTGAGAAGCGGGCTCCAAAAAGATTCAAGGCTCTCTAGTGTCCCTGTTCCAGCTGAAGCTTTTGTGAGGCTTTCAGTAAGAGATTTGGAGGACATGCGGTAAGAGCTCTTACTCTTCAGTTTTCCTTTCCTGGTTTACAGTGCTGCTTTTATAGCTCGTCTTACCAAAGAAACGAGGGTGTTTCTCTGCCTTAAGAGGGGGAACATGGGCTTCCCATCTCACTGCAGTTGCACAGCTGCTGGGTCAGAGTGGTGGGTGCTGGTGTAGGAGGTCTTGTAGATAAAGGGTGTCTTACTGGTGCTCTGTGGTCGCCCTGTGCCCTGAGGCTGTGGGACCTGCATGGTTTGGCCAAGCGGGTTGTGATATCAGCCGTGACTGCAAACTTCACTGTGCCTCTGCATTTCCTTTTCTGCACTTCAGAGGCAACAGTTCACCCTCTGACCCAACCTCCTGCGCTGCGGGAGCGCAGTCAGAGCATCCCTGCTCTCGGGTCTGTGGTTTTACGCTCCAACAGCAGATGTAGGTTATAGAAAAAGAAAAAGGAAAGACACATGCCCTGAGGAGAAGGACCTGGGGGTGCTGGTGGACAAGAAGCTCAACGTGAGCCGGCAATGTGCGCTCACAGCCCAGAAACCAATGGCATCCTGGGCTGCATCCCCAGCAGCGTGGGCAGCAGGGCGAGGGAGGGGATTCTGCAGGGGAGACCCTCCTGCAGCGCTGCATCCAGCTCTGGAGCCCCCAGCATCAGAAGGACGTGGAGCTGTTGGAGAGGGTCCAGAGGAGGCCACACAGATGCTGAGAGGGCTGGAGCAGCTCTGCTGTGAGGCCAGGCTGAGAGAGCTGGGGCTGTTCAGCCTGGAGAAGAGGAGGCTCCGGGGAGACCTGAGAGCGGCCTCCCAGTGTCCAAAGGGGGCTGAGGGGGAAGGTGGGGAGAGACTCTTCAGCAGGGCCTGGTGTGACAGGACGAGGGGTCATGGTTTTGAAATAGAAGGAAGCAGATTCAGACTGGACATAAGGAAGACATTTTTACGCTGAGGGTGGTGGAGCACTGTCCCATGTTCCCCAGAGAGGTGGTGGATGCCCCATCCCTGGAAACATTCCAGGCCAGGTTGGCCGGGGCTCTGAGCAACCTGATCTGGTTGGAGATGTCCCTGCTCCTGGCAGGGGGGTTGGACTGGGTGGCCTTGAATGCTCCCTTCCCACCCAAACCCTCTGTGATTCCGTGGTTCTGCGTTCCTGCAAGAGCTGGCCTATGTGAGGAGTTGTGACTCCTGGCTTTTCCTGTCTCTGGGAGGTAATGTTCTCCTGCTTGGGTCAAGAAGGCTGAAGCGTTAATCTTAAAAAAAGTTGCATCACTGGAGAACTGAATGGGCTAGAGACCGCCTTAGGAAGAACAGGCACACAAAGAGCTCCTGCAGCTGAGATACCTGAGAGAGGCACCTGGCATATTGGCAATGGCCACGAGTCCAGCAGTGACCCAGCATCTGCATGGCTTTCCTCACCTGCACCGGCTGCTCCAGCCATCCCGCACGAACAGGTACTGATGGCTGCCCGTGTTTCTGAAGGAGCTTGTTCAGATGTCAGAATGATATGTCCCAACCCAATAATTCTCATCTGATCCATTTTGGGTACATATCTCCCCCATCCCAACCCTACCTACAGCCCCGCTCCGTCTGGGGTGTGGCCAGTGTTCGTGTGGACCAGGGACAAAACACTTCATGGGCTGAGCCCAGCCTCTGAGCTGCTTGCTCCTTTGTCACCCCGATTTTGGAAGCTGCTAATACAACAGAATATCCAGGCTTCCAGAGGCCCTTCCAGATTTCTGACAGAGAGCCCTTGACTCCTTTGTCAAGGCAGTTTCCTGAGCAAGGAGCTGCTGGCTGGAGGCCCAGGGACACCACGCTCAGGGACAGGAACAGCCTCTCCTGGGACAGGTGCTTGTGCCTGATAATGCTCCTGGCAGGGCTGGGTGGAAGTGTCTTGACAGGAGCCGAGACAGGCCGATGTGTTTGCTAATTCCCCCTGTCGTATCTTTGCTCCTCAGTGTCAGGCACCAACTGGAATTCAGTTTCTTCGAGCTCAGAAAGAAATTTTGGTAGCAGTAACAATCATAACCCCCCTAGCAGATGTAGCCTGAAATACCTGGGTCTAATTAAAGTGTCACTGATTTGCCGCAGGAGCCGCTGCGCGCCCTCCCCGTGCTGTCTCCTCCGCTGAGCGCAGTGCTCATCTGTCAGGAGAGCCGTCACTCGGGAGCCGTTCGTATTTGCCAGGCACTCTGAGGTGTCAGGAGAGACGCTGCCGTAGCGACACAGAGCGCTTTCCATTGATCTGCTCCTTCGGCCCCTTGGGACGCTGTGGCCGTGCTGAAGACACCTGGTGTCTCTGAGCTCCGGCAGCATCCCACAGCCCTTTTTTCCAGGCACCTTCTGGGTCTGTCTCCATTTCACATTCAAGTCGTCCGCCCACCTTCTGTGCTTAAGCCTCAGACATGTAAACACACAAGGAACCTTTGAAACCACCTTACGTAAAGCAGCAGCTCATGTTTGTTTTGCCTTGCAGTCTTCATCGCACCAAGACGTCCCTGCAGCTAATTCGTTGTCACCCTGCTCTTAAAAGCAGAACATTTCATCGCTGAGACTAAAACCTTTCTGTGCCAGCACGTAGCTGAAAGTGAGTGTTTCGTTGCTGAATCATTATCTTGTAAAACGGTGGCGTTTTTAAGGATCTAGAAATCAGTATTTACATCTCGGAAGCTTTAAGGGTCATCATGATCAGCTAGATGTGTTCCTAAGCTGGGTGCTCATTTCGTCGCCTCCTTAACTCAGACATTATTGTTGTAGTAATGATGATGATAACACACATATATGCTACATTAGGTTTTTTTTTTTGTGGTGGCTGAGAGTCACTCAGCTGGGATGCTCTTCAAGTAGCACCTGCAAAGTGCCACGTGGTGGGAGCAGGATGCGTGGGGAAAAGAGGGAGTGGGAGACGGTGCAGCTGATGCGAGGGGAGTGGTAGGGTAGGAGAAGCAATGCTGAGCCCACCACTCTGTCCTGAAGCCATGGGGTACTCAACGCTGCAAGAAACTTCCCCCAAACCACCTCCAGAGGGTTGGAGAATGCTTCTCCGACAGTTCTGGTTGTAGGAAAGGATGATGTGCCATCACCAGCATCTCAGTGGGATGGGGGGTGGAAGAGAAGTGCTGGGGTCTGTGGGTGGGTGCCTCTCAAATGAGTGCATGTTGGTAGCTGAAAAGGAGTGGAGGCCTCCAGAGGGACCATGAGCATGGGCTCCTGGCTTCCAACCTCAAATCCTGGCTAAACCAGCTTTCTGAAGAGTTGGGGAGTTAACTCCTTCACACACAACGTAATTAAGTAAAGAAGGTTGCAATGCTGGTCAGGGTATCCTAGCAGTGGGGTCTGGGCCATTGAAACTTTATAGCGAGCTTAAAAAATATCTCCCCTGGGGTTTGGCCAGTGGATTCAGAGCCTGACCTCCAGGCAGATGGAGGGGCTTTGGGTCTCTTTGAGCGCTGGGAAGGAAGAGGAATCCTGGAGAGAAGCTTTGGAGAAATGTCGAGGTTCAACAAATGCCAGTCGGGGGATGGAGAACTGGGATGTTCATGAAGACCTAAGAACATTTGCTGTGCTGCTGGGAGCACCAGCTCCAGCTTCTTTCAGCTCTGTGGCTGCGGAGGGGACCGGACCCGGCCTTGACGGGGAGCGGCACTGGCAGAGGTCGGCTGGGAGCTCAGGGATCCAGGAGGTGGTAGCTGCCCCCCTCGCCAGGCAGCCTGGGAGAGCAGCACCCGCTTACATGCCTGGTAGGTCCTGCACCTCCTTGCACCTCTTTGCAGCGTGCTTGCTCTCCATCTGGGAATGGCCCTCCTGGACCTGGTGGTAGAACAAAGTTTTGGTTCTCGTTGTTCCTGTGCAGCTTTTAATGTGTTAAATGAGGTTGTGATGTCGGCTCTTACTGTGCCGGTTGTCATAGAAACTTGAAGGGCTTTTTTCTCCTGTCCCCCCAGCCCCTTTCTTTAAACCAAAGCAGGGCTGGGGTTTTTTTCCCCCCTGTAATTTCAGTTCCAGTCCAATTAAAAACCTGCCTGGCCCTGGTTCCCGTCTCCAGCACTGCCACACAAGGGCTCGGTGTCTTTATGTTGCGCTGCCTTTTGTCCCGACCGAAGGGTGTGTGTTCCCGCGAACCGGGCACTTTCCCGGCAGCGCTGGGTGGGCTTCTCTCCCCATGGAGCCCCCACCGGGGTTGGGGCTGGTCCCCAGCCTGTGTTGCTCCGTGGTGGCTGTGGGTGGGAGACGATCCCCTCGCTCGCCGTGGGGTACCTCTCCTTGCTGCTTCTCCCAAAACCAGGGAGCAGAGTGGGCATGGCTGCTTGGCGCCCGGTTACTGGAGGTCCCCGGTCCTTTGGCGGAGACACGGACATGGCATCTGCCTGCCCCGCTGCTCTGAACCCGGGGCTGCCTTCCCCTCTCGCAGGATGGGAGGCCAAGGCTGCCAGCTCAGAGCCGAGACCGGCGCAGAAGCCACCTATGCACCAGCTGCAGCCCTTCCGTGTTTGCTACGCTCCGCATTAATCATGAAAAGGGAATCGAGCGTAGGAAGATGGGCATTTTTTAACGAAATAACCCAGCCTGCGTTCTCCCCTGAGCAAGAGAGCAAAGTGTTTCCTGCAATGAGTCAACACAGAGATGCTTTTGGCATGGGAGGCAACGCTCCCACCCACAGCCACCATCGGTCCCACAGCCAGGTACCAAGGGGGAGAGGTGGGTTGAGGTCCAAGAGCTATGAGAGGTCCTTTCCCACATGCTCTGCTCCTGGCACTAGCCTTGATGGGGACTCTTCACAGCTGGCTGGACTTCTAGCCACACAGCCTGAACCTCGCCCTCAGGGAGCTCGCACCCAGCTCTGCTGCTCCATGAGGGTGGTGGAGCACTGGCCCAAGTCTCCCAGAGAGGTGGTGGATGTCCCATCCCTGGAAACATTCCAGGCCAGGTTGGCCGGGGCTCTGAGCAACCTGATCTGGTTGGAGATGTCCCTGCTTCTGGCAGGGGGTTGGACTGGGTGGGCTTTGAAGGTCCCTCCCAACCCAAACCATTCCATGATTCTATGATTCTATGCCTCCCCAGCTACTCATTGCTCCAAGGCCGGTACCATCTCCTGGCTCACCCACCTTCACCAGGGTGCGTGGCAGGGAGCCTTGGAGCTCCAGTTATCGGCTGGGATTTGCTTGTGCAGGATTTAGGTACGAAAGGGTTTATGAGATCGTGCCGTTCAGCCTCCCGTGTGCTGTAGGGATATAAATGCTGCCCACGCGCCCCTCAGCGAGCTGCAGAGGTTGTGGTTGACCTCTGAGAGGTTTCTAATCCTCTGAGCGTCTCCAAGAGGTGTCTAATCCTGACATGAAACTCATTTGAACTTGTGCTCCAGCTCCCCGTCCTTGGCTCTGCGTGTCTTGCTGGATAGGAGTGGCTGGCAGCGCTCTGGCTTGGAGGGGGATGTGGCAGGATTTTTGTCGATAAGCTCACTATAGCTGAAATATTTTGCAGCAGGATGTTTTCTCCAGCCCTCGGATCAATGTTGTGACTCATCCCTCCAGCCTCTCTGCTTTTTGAGTGTCCCCTTCTAAATGTGGGCGTCGTAATTGCGGGAGGGTTTCTGTGTCGCTCTCGGCGGCGCAGTGCGTGTCACTCTCCTCTCCCCCAAGAACTGCCTCAGCTCCTTTCATCCCAGCATCACATTAGAGCCTTGTGCTGGGCTGGTCACCCGTGGTGACCCTGAAGCCTTGCTGGAGGCTCTCTCTTGTCTGGGATACAGTCCCTGTTCATAAATTTGGCCTGAAATCCCTCTCCATCGGTGTGTCGTTCTGCGCTGGGCTGTGTTAGCACACACAGGGTTTGAATGGGCTCGGCACTACCAGGCAGCCCACATTTCACTCACTCCTCGTCAATATTTACCGTTCCATCAATCTTCCTGTCATCTGCTAATTTTTTTTGAGTAAGGATTTTGTATTTGCTTCTCGATCATCGATGAAAATATCGACTAGCGTGCTCCCCGTGGAGCCTCGCTAACGATTCCCCATTGACGACTTCTGTTTAAAACCTGTCAGCCGGCTCTTCATCTATTTAAGGAGCGTTATTGATACTGTACAGTACCATCTTCTGGAATCAGAGTGTCAGGAAGCACTTAGCGCTCTGCCTGCACAGCCGGAACGCGCCGGGAGCCTCTCCCAGCTCAGCCTGCGTTCCCCACAGAGTGACATCGGGCTCGTTTGACGAGATCTCTTTTCCGCAAAGACATGCTGACTGACTTTAATTATAGCTTACAGCCTTTAATTATTTCTTAGTTTAATTCCAGATGAGCCCTGGCTTTGGGGTGTTGGATCAGGCTGACCATTTCGTGGGTAACTGGGTCGTCGTCACTGCTGGGTGTGAATATTGCTGTGAAGGAGCCATTTGCCTTCTGGACGTGGCCGCCCAAATTTGCTCCAAACAAGCAGCAGAACCTGGAAAACTCTGCACAGCTTTGGGTGCACGTTGTCTGTGCTGGCTGCTCGGTGCTGTTTGGCCACCTTAGATGGAGGTGAGGATAGGTTTAGGAAAGCTTCATCTCTCCTAGGAAGTACGTTATTCTCCTTTTTCCCTCAAACACAGAATAAGTATTTATTAATCATAGAATCACAGAATGGTTTGGGTGGGAAGGGAGCGTTAAAGCCCACCCAGTCCAACCCCCCTGCAAGGAGCAGGGACATCTCCAACCAGATCAGGTTGCTCACAGCCCCGGCCAACCTGGCCTGGAATGTTTCCAGGGATGGGGCATCCACCACCTCTCTGGGCAACCTGGGACAGTGTGCCACCACCCTCAGCATAAAAAATTTGTTCCTTATGCCCAGTCTGAGTCTGCCTCCCTCTATTTTAACCCCATGACCCCTCGTCCTGTCACACCAGGCCCTGCTGAACAGTCTCTCCCCAATATTGACTACATTTGCTTTTGCTGCATCACTCTGAGCAGTCCTACAGCCTCAAACTGGTCCTATTGCTGCTTACAAATGGACCTGTCACTAGGCTGAGTTTGGCTCTCACTAGTAGGTTTTGCACGTTCAGCCATACATTTTCCTCCACTTTCTCCTTCTTTAGTTTCCCTTAGCAGTTTCCTACACAGCGAGTTGCCCATTCTCCTAACGATGAAATTGGGACATTATTCAGCAAACCCACCTTAAAGAACTCTTATTTTTCACTCTACTTTTTCAAAGTCTTTCCTGACAGTCAGTTTGATCCCATCTCCCGGGATGTGAAAATAGCCGTTTTGCCGTACTGACCGTGTGCAGCGCTGCCTGCCCCATCTCCTCGTTGGTCCCTGGGGATTGCTGCCGGCCTGGGCTGCCTCTCCGGCAGCCAGCAGCCGCTCGACATTTGTCGCCTGCTGTGTGTTAACTTCTGCATTGAAAAGTTACCAACTATGGTGTTTAGAAATGGACGTGGGATTTTACTGCTGGCTCTGTGAGTCTTGGAGTGTGTGGCTCCCAAACCCAAGTCCTCCATAGCACGTTGTTTCTTTCTGTCCATCGAGGCTGTATGTGTAAGGTTGAGCTCCTGCAGCCGTGTGCTGGCTCAGGTACGATGCGCTGTGCCTCCTCCCAGTCCTTGGTGAGAAGGGAAATCTGTATTTCTTCAAGCACTGACTGCTAAAAGATCTGCAATTCTAAAGAAAAAAATATAATGGCATGTATTTTAAGTACACAGTGCCCTCCTCTTCCCTCCCTGCCACCCCTCCTACACAGAGACTTCTGATCACGTAAATCATTGCAGCAGGTTCCAGTAGCGTCGGGTGCGTTCCATTTTTTTGCTTGCGAGTGAAAATTTCCTGTTCCTCATGCTCCTTTCTCAACCTTGCTGCCTCACATCATCTCAAGAGCTTGCTGCTTCGCCCATCAGCACAGCACGAGCAAGATCTCTGATCCTCTTTCCTGGAACAGCTACAGATTATCCTGGCATTTTGTTCAAATGCACAGTCCTGGTATTTTCTCTCCGTGCTGCATCCGCCTGCGCTCTCTTCAGAAGCTTGTCCTCGCCCAGGAGCACCCTCACCATGGCCAGCCTGGCTGGTGTCGGAGTGCTTTGGTGTGTGGCCGCAGCGGGTGTTGCCTTGTGCTCACCTGCCAGAGATGCTGTTCTGTAGAAGAGCGTTTTGTTGGCCCTAAGCCCGCTGACAGGCAGCATCTCCTGGGAAAGACCAGCTATTTGTCGTGTCCTTCCAAAGCGATCCACACTCTTCTCAGCTTCACAGGATCATAGAATCACAGAAGGGTTTGGGTGGGAAGGGAGCGTTAAAGCCCACCCAGTCCGACCCCCCTGCCAGGAGCAGGGACATCTCCAACCAGATCAGGTTGCTCAGAGCCCCAGCCAACCTGACCTGGAATGTTTCCAGGGATGGGGCATCCACCACCTCGCTGGGCAACCTGGGCCAGTGCTCCACCACCCCCGTTGTCTCCAGCACGCTTGTCTCCTGTCATTCTCTGGCAGGGAGCACATGCGAAGCACAGAAGCGAAAATGGCTGGTGGTGGTGGAAATGACAGTATGAACCTTGGGAGCGATCGGCCGGGTCTCTGGTGTTTCTCCTCCGGCTCTTTGCCATGGGAGGGATGATGGGGCTGGATACGCTGATTTACTTGGGCTGTAGCAAGCGGGCTGTGGGGAGACGTGTGGACAGCGCTGGTTTGCTTGGGGAACAGTGTGTCTGAGGACACTGAAGGGGGAAAATACGTTGTCTTTACTGCACCCCGACAAAGCGGTGTGCGCAGGGGTGAGATCCAAGGCTTTGAGCTTTCCCGCAGGTTTCTGGCGTTAATGGTGCTAGGATTTAGCGTAGCATGGTGGAGGAAGAAATGTTTTATGCTGAGGGTGTTGGAGCACTGGCCCAGGTTGCCCGGAGAGGTGGTGGATGCCAGACGGTGCAGCTGAAGGTAACCTGTAATAATTACCGAAGAAACACTGGATAATATTATTCATGCCTAATTAAAGACAGCCGAACCAAGCTGTGGACAGCATGGCCAGGTTGGCTTTGGGGAGACTCTGGGACGTTTTACTGAGGGGTTGTGGGAGATCTGCTAAACCTCCAGCTTCTTGTGCCACAGTGAAGGGAAATCTGTGCAGTGCTTTGAGGAAACGGGCTGGAGAAGGAGGGAAAAGGAACCTTAGGGCTGCAGAATCTCATTTTTACATTTAAAAATACAAAAGGCAAGCCTTTCAAAAAGGTTGAATGCCTCAAGAAAACCTCTGGAGCTGACAGAGCTCAGGCAGGGGCTGTTACAGGTTTTTCTTTGCGGTATGAGGTAGGAAGGAAAAGGCACGCAGGGAGAGAAAGCTCAGCTGCATTCATTCTCCCCCTCGGATGTCAGAGATGCTTTGTTTTCCAGAAGTGCTTATTATTCATACAGCTCTCTCATTAGACAGCTGAAACACAGCTCCAGCCCGGGGCTCCTCATGGTCCGGGCCCTGCCGTGGTGCCGTGCAGCATCTCGGCTTTCCACCCCACGGGAAGTCCTGCCGGAGCTGGTGGGGTGGTACGTGGCGCCTGCCTTCGGGCATCAGTGCTGGTGGTGGTTTGATCATCTTTTCCGCACTGCGTTCCTCTTTTGTCCCTCTTTTAATCAAATGTTTTGCCCTGGATCCTCACCACGGTCTAGCAGATGTGTGGGCTTCGCGTTGCTTGTCCTGAGGGTCCTTCAGCTCTCGGCAGCAATCTTCACAGAGAGAAGGTGCAGCACAACAGCTGCTGTCTCCAGATGTTTCCCTTGGTCCCAGATCTTTCCAGTAAGCCCCTCTGCCCGCACTCAGCATGTTGACCGCCTGCATTGGGGCCAGGTTGCCAAGCCCCGTTGTGCCGGATCCCTGTTCTGCCATGTGGCTGCTCGGCTTTGCCGTTTCCAGACCGACTGACCGGCTCTGAGAATGAAGAGGACTCTGCTTCTGGGCTTTTATCAGGTCTCCTTGCCTCCCCCGAGCTGGCAAGTGGTGCTAGAAGCTCTGGTTTGAACCACAAACCAGTCTGAGAAACTGGTTTCTGACCATCTCACACTGGTTTCTACCTGCTGCTGCAAGTCACTGGCTTCACGAGCGATGAAGCCGCTCTCTGAGGGCAGGGGAGGAGGCAGAGTGGCTGCCGCTGAAAACCTTGATCCCACTTCATTGGGAGCGTCCCACGGAGTCCCACCTTTGGGATTTTGTCGGCTGGCCGGAGCCACTGGTGCCCTCAGCAGGAGGGACGGCGTGCGTCCCGGTGCGCTTCTCTGCAGTCGGCAGCGAGTCCGGCGGGATGGATCCCACCTCCTGCCGCTGGTCCTGGGGGATCTCCCAGCCGCAAAACCCTGCTTGCCCAGGCAGTGGGCACGCAGCGAGTGTGAAACCCT